>VDFB02145338.1:0-24249 GCA_007258455.2 Sequoia sempervirens
GACATCAACGTTAATCTCAAATCTCAATTTATTTACTTCGTTTGACCTCAGATTGACCAAAAGGATGAAACCCTAATTTTCAGACTTGGCCAAATCTTGCGTTTAAGCTCACAGACAGGAACGTCCCCGGAAAGGCAGACCACAGAAAAGAGAAAGACAGAGAGAGAGAGACAAGAACCAAAGCCAAAAAGACCAGAATGGAGCAAAATTAGGGGTCCCCATTTTTGAATGGGGGCGATGTGTGAAAGGTCACAATAGGACATTACGACCATAGGAGTATCGTGAAAAGATCTCATAACTGTCATTTTAAATTGTGAAGTCGGTGAGAAATAAATTCTACATTTGTATGTCATGTCCCCGAAAACGTAACATAATGAGCATTGGAATAAGTAAATAAGATAAAAAAATAAAATGCATAGTAAAATTATAAAAGAAAATATTATTGTTTTAATATTTTTATAATTACAATTATCATAAGATAATATTGTAATTATAAATATATATATCGACAATACACAATAAAATCAATTTATATAAATACTATCATAATTATCAAATAATTATCAAGAGATAATAATATAATTATAATTATTATATATAATATTTTAAATATTAAAATATAAATATTGACAATTTAAATAATAAAATAAATATTGAAAATATATAAAATTAATATAAAACAGAGACATAAAATAATATTATAATTATGAAATATAAAATTATAAAGATGGTGATTATGATCATTATAATATGTTAATATAATTATAATAAGGGACACAACAAATAATAAATACCACTTGGAAATCGGTGATCTACTCAAAAATAATGCTAAATAAATATAATTACAGAGTCGTAGGCTTAGTAACATGAAGAGGTCTCGATTAATTATGAAAGAGCGCTATTCAATTATGTTTATTATCTCCAATAAATGGCTCCCTCAGATATAAATTAGAAGAACAAGTGTTAATAAACAACGCTGAACCTTTAAGCAGGAGACACGACCCTCAACAAGAAAATACATTGAAAGCTCATGACTCCCAGCCATACGTGGGTACTTAAGAAGAGATACTCTCAAATCAGGAGGAGGGAATAGAGGAGAGAATAGGAGGGACGTCTAGTCCAAGAGAATAATCAAGTGTAGGTTGCAATCACTATCTACAACTGAATCAACTTCAAGATTATCGCCAGCATTGAATATAATTACCTCATGCGATTGCACTCCTACTCTATCGTAAGGCAAGTAAGGAGCCAATGTGTGCCGCTTAATTGTGTAAGATTTGATGAATAAAGAAGAGGTTCCAGACATTCACTTCCAGGGCAGATTCGGTGTAACAGAATTCAGCAATTAGTGGGGTCACATCTGCTACCATATGTGGTTAAAGGAGTTGACATCCTCTACACAACATTGAAGGTAGATACTAGTATTACCGCCCTCAGCCTAGTTCCAACATTGCCAGGTCAGGATCTATGATTGCGATTAAATGATATTTCATAAAGGGTTCAGGAGCATAGGAAGTAAGGAATCGTCCAAACAGAAGCCAGTATCATTTATTTCATTTGTCAGAATTCCTAAATTATATCAGCCAATATCCTCTGTCCTCTGAGTTGCAAATATATACCGGTGATAGATCATCAATTAGGAAATGAAGTGAGGTATTTGTTGACAGCAAGGGATCAATTTGTATTGGATTAGATCAAACCAAGGCACTCTCTAAATCCATTGTTGTTGGGAGGTTGGTGATTTACGCTAAAATTATTATAATCTCTATAAGGGGCATTACAGTTGGCTTCCTGTTAGCATGCCGATAAGAAAGAGTTTTCATTGTTGAACATGTCATCAAATCCTTGGGGTTGAAATCTGTATGAGACTCACTAGTTAGTACAGTGGAAAAACAAGGAATCTCTGGTGGACTTGGAAAATGAGTAAATGTTGGGCTCGAGATAGTGATGGAACCTTCTCTTTGATCTTAGATGAATCGACATCTGGTTTAGACAATACTTCTTCACAATTGCTACTAAAAATCTCTTCAGCTTGAAGCTTTAGCAAGAGTAAATGTATCTAAGGTACTTCGCCAACCAAGCTATGGATTGTTCAAGATGTTTGATGATATAATGCTTCGGGCTAAAGGCGGATGCACAGCGTATCTTGGACCAGCAGATGGAATTGGAAAATACTTGTCAAGCTTTGGAATTAATGTTTCTAATCTTTTCAACCCACGTGACCACATTATGGATATTTTAGACAGGTTCAACCAGGGAAGAAGGGAAGATACAAGTAACATTTCAGCAGCTAACCTGGAGTTCTCTAAGGATTGTCAATCAATTTAGCCACTACATAAGGTGTTGTGACCTTTTCACACATTGCCCCATTCAGATGGGGACCCCTAATTTTTGCTCCATTCCGGTCATTTTGGCTTTGGTTTTTGGTCTCTCTCTCTCTGTCTGTCTCTTTTCTGATGGTCTACTTTCTGGGGACGTTCCCGTCTGCAAGCTTCAACATGAATTTGGCCAAGTCAGAAATTAGGGTTTGAGTCTTTCCAGCCAATTTGAAGTCAAACGAGGTGAATACATTGAAAATTGAGCTTAACATTGTTGTCAGCATTTTTCCAGCAGGCTCTCAGCAAATTTTCATCCGATTCTAAGGTACTTACTATTTTTAGTAAGTGTGAAATTTCAGGGCAATTCGTCAACATTTTTGAGATTCCGATAGTCACACCACACTCAGAGTATATCAGACTGCGAGCATGCCAAATTTGGTAACAGAGATAACTTACTATTTTTAGCGAGTCAACCGGGACAAATTTGAGGGTTAGGATCTGAGTTTTCTTTGCATGTCACGGATATTCCTTACGGGTTTTTGAGACCTTAAATGATGTAACATGCAAGACAAGGGCGACAACTTTTGAGAATTGATCTTAAAGGCTATTTTTAGGGTTGCATGTCGAGGTTTCTTTTGCATGTCGAATTGATCCACGATGGGTTTTGAGGCTTAGCGATGGTGTAACATCTGGCGAATTCTCACTTTCGATGGGAACTTGCTATTTTTAGCGAGGTATGTCGACAGTAGCTTCGACAATTGAATCATGAAGTGTCGCGATTACCCGCAGCTTATGAGACAAGCGAGTTCATTTGATACGCATGCAGAGCGAATTATGGTTTCCAACTTCGGAGCCTAAAAATAGGCGTAAAAAGTCAAAATTTTCGAAAACCGGTGTAAACCATCGCGATCAGCATCCTTCAGGCTATCTGTTGGTGAAATTTCAAGTCGATTGGAGCACTTACTATTTATAGTAAGTTGATTTGGAAACTGGCTAAAAATAGTAAATTGACTGCATGCGTCAGTATCAACAGGCAGGCCACGTGGTGAGGAGCGCCTCATTAAAATTTCAAGTTGATCGGAGCAGGGGAACTGTCAGAAGCAAGCAGTTGCTATTTATAGCAAATCATCTTCAGAAACATGCTAAAAATAGCAGGGTAATTAAAAGTGGCAGTGTCGACAGGATAATGAGGTTGCGAGGATCCGGTGTTTAAAATTTCATGGCAATCTGAGCTTCCGAAGTGTGAAAATCAAGAGGCTTACTATAAATAGCAGGACATGAAGCAAGTTGGTGAGGTGGAAGCAGGAAAAATTTTCTAAGGCAAAGTTTCATCCACTTGCCTAGGTAAAATGCGCCCTCAAGGTGAAAGCATAAGAAAAATTTCTAAGTCTGAGACTTCGTTCACCTCCTAGGCCAAAATGCGCCCAAAACAAGTGAGTCAAAGAAGTCAATGATTTCTATCCTGAAGGCATAGTAAAATGCGCCCAAAGCAAGAAAGGTCAACAAGAGTCAAAGTTTTTCATCCTCCTCTCACCCCAAAATGCGCCCACCTTGAAGCATGAAAGTTTAAAAAAAATGGCTAAGTTAAAACTCATCCTGCACATATGTCAAAATGCGCCCATCCTCCTCCTAAGTGGAAATGCGCCAAGTTCTAAAAAGGTCAAAGGGAGTCAACATCATTCATCCTCCTTGCATGCTCAAATGCGCCCAAAATGGGCCATGTAAAGACAAAAGAAGGAGGGAATATTCCAAGAGGTGGCGTTGCATGTGTTTCATCCCTCATAGGCTCCAAAATGCGCCCTTGTTTTAAACTTCATCCTCCACCTACATCAAAATGCGCCCATGCAGGAATAAGTTAGAAGCAAGTCAACAAGGTCAAAGATTTTGTCCTCCTCACCCCTCCAAATGCGCCCAAGTTTAGTGAGGTAAAAGTAAGTGAAGGTGGTAAGCGGGGTGAAATGTGATTAATGGCATGGTGAAAATAATATGCTAGGCGTCATCCCTCTTCAAGTGATAAATGCGCTCAAGGTGGTGGATGTTGGAGAATTTTCCTACGGCGTGTGGAGTGTGAGAACAAGATGTTGGGCGTGGTTTTATCCTTCACACATGTTAATATGCGCCAAGTAAAGAGTAAGTGTGGTGGTGAAATAAAAAGTGCTAGGCGTTGAAGGTGATGAGTGGTAAGGTGTTAGAAATTTTTTCTGAAGCATATGAAGTATGAAATAAAGTGCTAGGTGTGGTAATATTATTCTCCAAATGCTATGCGCCAAGGGTGGCAAAGTGAAATAAAGTATAAGAAGGGTGATGAAATATTTCTCTAAGGCGTTGGAAGTGGAGTCTTCTGGCAAGTGTAAAAGAGGAGAGGTTTAATATGCTAGGCGTGGTGAAATACAAGTTGTTGGTAAATATTGCTAAGGCGTTGAAGTTGCAAAGTGATAAAATTTCCTCTAAGGCATTGGAGCTCCAAAAATATTTTTCAAGTGTGAAGTTAAATACGAAGTGGTGGCTAGAAAATAAAATGTGCCAGGCATCTCTGTGAATAAAATTTTCTAAGTGAAGTTGGTATTTTCATAGGCAAAAGTGGATCGAGCTGGATATAAAATTTTTTAAGGCAAAATTTTCGAAGTGATTCAAAAATTTCTAAGGCACAAAATATTTTCTTCCTCTAGAAAATGCGCCTAGACTCTGAAGAGATAAGATTTTCTTGAAGCACGAGCAGAGTTGCCAGAGATGAAGTCAGTGATTGCCAGCTGCACAGAATTGATACAAATTTTCCAAGTCAGAGCAAAATTCTCAGAGGGGATCGAAGAACGAGGACAAAATTGTTGAAAGAATAATTTTCTAAGGTTCAAAATTCAGAGAAATAAAATGAACCCGTTCGTTGTGCACCCATGGGTTTGATGCGTTCTGGAGAAAATTTTCTTCTGGGTATCGAATATTATCGATGAGGAGTTGATTTTAAGGTCTTCCATGCTTCCGCGGCGACTTCGGGGATGAATTTTTCTAGCTGGGCACAGTACGATGAATTTTCTAAAGGGGAAAACTTGAAAATTTTCTAAAGGCAAAATGAAAGAAAATGTTTTTCAAAGGTGAAATTCTCAGACTGACCGAGAGAGGAAGCGCCTAGGTGAATTTGCTTAAATCCTTAAGTGAAGATAGTTTTTCTTGAGCGGAGATGAATGAAATCAAAATTGTCGTCTCGGTGGTGAAGTGAATTCCTTGAAGAGATGCAGTTAGAGTTAACACTTTTAAAGATGATACATGAAAATGCATGATGGGTTGAAATTGGCTAAGGCATGAAGATTTGAACGTGAAGTTGGCTAAGGAAAAACGATGAGTCCTTGAAGATCAAAGCGTGAAAATCAGGTAAGTAGAAGTTTATATTATGATGTGTTCTAATACTCTTCTCCTTGCTTGTTTTGCAGGAGGAACGTCGAGATCAAGCGATGGTGATTTAGAGTGATGAAGCAAGTGATTCAAGATGACATCTCAACCTCGAAGAAGAAAAGGTTACAAGAAATTGGCTAAGTGTTAGCTCAAGTGACAAAGATGAAATGTTTTCAAAACTCAAGATGAAGAAAGGATGGAAGCTCGAGCGAAGTTGAAGAATGACGTCAAGAAAGAAGATCAAGGATAGTGTGAACACATCTACAAGCGGAATCTTCTAGAAGACTGATTATGGGAATTTATTGCCTTTGCTATTTTTGGGAGTGAGTGGGAATCTTTGATTCATTTAATGTACCACTCCCAATTCTGGCGGTTTTTAGGGTTAGGGCTGAGGTGGCACGATTCTAGCCACTCTATTGATTGTAACCCTAGCCGTCTTTTGGGACTTGGCTAGCTATATAAAGGGGGAGTCCCCCTCATTTGTAATTTGAGTAGACAGTAGGATTAGAGTAGAAGTCGGAGTAGAGAGACAACTAGGTGATAACTTAGAAGTAGCTTAGTATAGATTGATAGTGTAGTTTGAAGAAGAGGGAAAGTTTTCCCCTTGAAACTTTGAAGAAATTGTTGTGAACACTCTCTCAATAAAAGAGTTTTTCATTGATGGTGAATTTCGTCTTTGTTGTGAGTAGCTAGCAAGGTTTCTTCGTCCTTCTGATTCAAGTAGTGACTTAAAGTAGAATAAGTTTCATTTCATGCAAGTAGATGTTAACTGTGGAATGTGGTGTTCGATCTAAGCAACTTTGTCTATCCATACCACTAGTGTATTTGCTGATGGTAAATGCGCCTTGTGTGGTCAACTGGAATATCATGTACTTAACTTCAATCATAGTTTGAATGATGGTATGCGTCGCTGTGATGGTATCTTCATGTCAAGTGGTGGTTTGAACATCTTTAGTCATCTCCCTTGAAGATTGCACCGACTCCGTGGAAGCTGTCCGATGCGAGGCAAAGCGAAGTCCGGTTAGAAGTTTGTTGAAGTTGAGCTCCACATCCCACACCTTAGAATAGATTTAGACTCTCTGAACCCTACCCCATTTCAATTCAGTACTTTCCGGTTAGAATAGGAAACCCGAACTTCATAGACAGATCTTTCGAGCATTTGAATTCCTTTCTCCACTGCTGAACAATTCCGTAAGTCCCCTTGAAATACCAACCAAATCACATCCGAGCCAAAGGAGCTATTTCACCTTTGAAGAACCTTGGAGTTGAGCGATGAACTTTCTTGCAATCTTAGCATCGCGGAATACTTTGATCAAGAGAGGATAGGGAAGCCGTTGGCGACTTTATTACCGTTAGTGCGGAATCCTGAAAAACACATCAACAATATTAACATCTACTGAATAAACTTTGACTGGTGAAGTACTATCGACAGATGAAGACAGTGCTAATTGCTCATATTCTTCACTATCGGCTTGTTTCCTTTTCCTCTTCACCGTCTTCGGCTCTTCTGTGGTGCTCCCAGCATCCAAAGTCGTCCATCTGAAAGCTGTAGGCCAAGAACTGTCATAATCCTTTGCTGGCTGAAATTTTCCCAATTTCCCCTCTGGCACTTGATTGTAGACGTCATCCAGAAAGAGGGCTATAAGCTGCTGGGTCATATAGAACGCCTTGTGTTTGCATTCTAAGAACTCTCTAATCCTTTCTGATAGGTATAGTGCCCAATTGTAAACCTTTCCCCCACTCAGCCCGAACATATACTCAACCATCCAGGTTGCGATATCTGAGGCTCAGCTGGCGCCTGTCAACTTGCATTTGATAAGATCCATAATGCACTTCCAATCACCATTCCCCAACATATTTTTCCGTAACCCTCGAGCTCCTGCACTCCAGATTATTTCCTTTTCTTTGGCAGTGATCCGACCGGCAAACTCTTTTAATAATCATCTCTTTCTATTGCGCATTCATTTTTGTAGTTGGCTTGGCGACCACCTGCCCAGACGCAGGTATGCCAAAGACTCTCCGGAAGTCCGAGGGATAAAAAGCCACGGTAACTGGAAACCCTTCGTATTCAATTGTACTCCTGTGGCTGTGCTGGTTGTAATTGGCAACAATCTCTCAAATATTCTTCAAAATCCTTAGCATTAAAAAAGGGACACTGTGCTACCTTGTCCACCTGTGCTGTCGCCAGTGCTCGCTTGATGGGATAGTCGGGTGTCGTCTCCTGCCACCATGTCTTGCACTCTGTGCCTGTGAGACTCTCCCACGTCAGCGAATCTGCAGTCATAGTATCAACTTTCCCCTTATCTGACTTGCCTCCAGTCACCTTGGATTTCAGTGTTATTTTCCTTGCTTTGGTACTCGTGCTGGCATCCATTTTTCCGCTCTTGAAAGGATGAAACTGTCGGAGAATAACTTTTTTGGATAAGTGAAAACCCTTAACAATTTCCGGTACAGCAATAGTTATTTTTTCCTGGCGAAGGCTCCAGCTGATGAATGGTACGGGCTTCTTACTATGCCGTACGGATTTTTCCTGAACCCAACGTACGACTTTCTCCCTAGTTCGTACGGCCTCCTCTCTGGTTGAGCATACGACCTCCCTTCTCCTCAAGCGTACGACCCCTTCTCTGGCTGAGCGTACGGCCTCTTCTCTGGCTGAGCGTACGGCCTCTTCTCTGGGATGGCGTACAACATCTCCTCTCTTCCAGCGTACGGCCTTTCCTTTAATGCGTACGTCCTCTTCTCCCTTCGAGCATACGGCCACCTTCTTCAAGCATACGACCACCTTCCTCTGCAAGCGTACGGCCACCTTCTTCAAGCGTACGACTTCTTTCTTCAAGCGTACGGCCCTTTGCAAGCGTATGAAATTCTTCAACTGCACCCGTACGGATTTCCTCTAGTGTAGTCGTACGGATCTCTTTATGGACCAAACACGTGTGAAGTTTTGTGGTACGTTCTTCAATACGTACGGCCTTCTTCCTGTCCGCTGTACGGCCTCCCCTTGTGCCCAATGTACAAACGTCTTCCTCTTACTGCGTACTGCTTCCTCCACTTGTACGGCTTTCAGACTTGTTCCTTTCTGCTTTGGACGATTTCTTTTCGATGGGTTTTGAATACTGAATGATGGTGCACTCTTATACTGAGCATCCTCAATAGGTTTAATTCGTACGCCCTTTCTCCCTTTTAATTTTGTAATATTTTTTACTTTCAATTTCCTTCCCTTGAATACTTTTAATGTTTTAATTTTTTCACTTCCCTTGGTCGGCTTTGCTTTTTCCCTTACTCCATGTCTTTTATTTTTCCTTTTGACATTTTTTCTCTCTTCAATTCTTTTTAATTTCCCCTCCATATTTTTTTTATTTCCGTCTTCTCTCTCCTCTCTCATCCATTTGCCCTGTGTTTCTTCGTTTATTCTTTTTTCTTCATTTATTTTTCTACCCTCCTTCCTTTTTTCGTGACTTTTAGCTTTTTTCTCATCTATCTTCAATTTTTTCAATTTTTGCTTATTTTCTCTCATCTCTTCTTTCTTCGTGTTTAGATGTTCTTTTTATTCCTTGTACTCCTTCATCCGTTTTAACCTTCAACTCAGACGCATAGTACGATTTGCACGTATGCGGGGGCCGCTTATAGCATTCTTCTTCACAACATGATCCTATATACTGTATATCAAACCATTTATCAAGCAATGGAGAAGGGCCAATACCTTTGAAACTGCCGTCGATATATCGTCCGTCGTAACGCTGGTACCACGTAACCTCTTCGCCTTCTAAAGTCAGTGGCTCGGCTGGGTTAGGTATTATTTCCCAAAGCCCATCTTGTGTCACAAACCTCGGCACCTTCCTCTGTTCTCGTCTCGAGTGCTTAATTACATCTTCAATGTACCCGTCTACACTTGAAATGAACATATCTTCTGTCATCATTACAGTCTTTAAACAAGGAGTTGTTCGTTCAAAATAGGCTTCCCACTGTTCATCGTTCCAATCATTTGCTTCATCATCAGCATCCTCAAGTTGACACAAACTTTGTTCATGGGTGAGTTGTTCCTCTTTCTCTTTCTGTGCCTCGATATCTAATTCTTTCACTAGGTATCCTCGCCGGAGGCCTTCATACGGAGCAATGTAACACCAATGTCCACCCATTCTCCGCCATAGTGTTGGTGTCCCGAATACCGCATTAGTCAGGTGCTTATGCATCCGAGGTACAGCAATACCTTCTACCTTCTTCTGCACCAGTCTCTCTTCGATGATTTGATCCACGCCAGATTCCATCCAAACTCCTTCGGCTGCATAGCCGGGGCCTCTCGGACCCCAGTCATATTCTTGCGAATCCTCTCCTTGCACAGCCCAGTCTTCTTTAGTAGCATAGCCCAACATATTGATGGCAATAGCGTTCTCCTTCCTTTCTTGATACTGTTTCAACTTGGAACCATTGATTGCTTCTGGTATGGGTGACCCATCTAAATTCTCAAGTTTTATAGAGCCATTGTGTAGAAACCCTAGTTTCCCCTGGTTGTGCTTCTGACTAAGTTTTGGTTTGTTTTTTGCAGTTTTTGATTTTTTTGACGTTTTTTGAAGTTTTTGAACAATAAATGAAGAATGCGATTTTGCTTGAAAAAATGATAATAAATTCAATACAAATTAATCTACTTTGATAACGATGAAATCAATAGCCAGAATGGACGCCAATCTTAATATAAATCTTCTGAGACAGTTACAATGAAGGTCTAATAACATGCAAAGTGAAAGGCAATGATTTTATGAAAACCTGATTTTTGATACAGCAATAAATGATCAGCTTGAGAAGGTACGGCTGCAATGAATATTGGTTTCTCCTCCAGTCTGATGATCCCAAAAGCCTCCAGCAACCCCAGCGCTCCAAGATGATGAAGATTGCAAGTCAAAAGATAGGCGCTTTGGCTCAAAGCAAAACACGCCTTTTCATGCAAGTACGGCCTGATAGAAAGGTACGGCCTGCTGCTGTAATAAATGCAATTTGTACGGCTCTTCTGGAATCTCTGGATATGATGAATATAGGCGCCTCTGTGCAATAATCCTTCTGAATAATGAATATCTCTGATAACTCTGAAGTTTGTCTCAATATGAAGCTCTGTAATTTCCTCTGAATGAAGAAATCTCTCAGCTGCAATAGATCAAGTGTTATTTCACACTCTCTGAATTGCTTCCAGTGGAGATGGCTCGTTCCCCAAGGAATTCGAACTTGAAACCCTAAAGTCTCTTGCTCAGATCAAAGTTGATCAATTTCTCAAAATCAATAATCACATAATGGCACCAAACCCAATGCAAAACCCTTTATCTCTTGAAAAGTGCGATTTCCACAAAGATAGGGTTTCATTAAAATATTTCGAACTTTTCCTTTTAATTATTCAATAGTCTCAGCTCAAATATTTTATAATAAATTAATTGCCAAATTGGCCCCTTTCCTGATGATGGGCGACCCCTCAATAAAATCACTTAAGTTATAATTTAATATTATAACTTTATATTATAATCATCAAATAATTAATATTTAATTAATATAATTAAATATTAATATCTCCCTCGTTACTCATCCGATGACTGATCCGTCTGAAGCTGACGAACACTGAAGTGATTCTTGAACGCTGCCAAAGCCATACTGCTAAAAATAGCAGGGGTCCCACGCTGCCTGCCAGGAACTGCTAAAAATAGCAACTTCTGCAAGAAGTCTCCGATCGAGCCCAAACGAAAGCCTACTGATCAAACTTCGCCAACTGAAGCTGAGCCAAGCTCCCAAAATGACCCTCTATCCAGTCCATTAGCCTACGAGGATCGTATGATAGGCCAATCCTGTGCTTCGAGAGATGTCACTGAGCAGGGGACATGACACATTGTCATAGACTTCTCGAACTTGAAACGGTCCTAACCAACGGACTTTGAACTTCCCCGGCTTAATCTCGTTGCGGCCGTTATATTTTAGAACTAACTGTCCTAGCCGAAAGTTCATTCGCCGGAGGTGCTTATCGTGCCAATACTTCCTTCTCTGCTGCATGTTCTCTGTCATCCATTGTGCCATTATCCTTCGCTCATCTAGTTTATTAAGTTGGTATAGTCGTTCTTTTAAACTTTCCGTATCACCCAGCCGATTCTCCACGGCTATCCTTAAGCTGGGTACCATGTATTCCATTGGCATTACTGCTTCCTGCCCGTACATTAATTGAAAGGGCGTGTGGCCCGTGGTTACCTTGTACGTCGTACGGTAGGCCCACATGATGGTTGGTAATCTCTCTTCCCAGTCAGCTTTTTCTACGCCACATAACTTGTGGATGACTGATACTAGCACTTTATTTGTAGACTCCACCTGGCCGTTAGCTCGCGGGTAGTACGAACTTGATAGGTTGTGAAAGATCCGGAACTCCGTCGTCATTAGCCTGATGACATGATTGACAAAATGCCCTCCACGATCACTCGTGATCTGAATGGGAATGCCGTACCGTGTCACTATTTGCTCATAGATAAATCTTGCTGTACTCTGCACTGTATTGTCTGGCAATGCTCTAGCTTTAGCCCACTTCGTCAGATATTCAGTAGCAACCACAATGTATCGGCATCGATGCAACTGACTCACCTTCAATGGTCCAATGAAGTCCAATCCCCATCGTTCGAACAACTTCTGTGGCTGTGAGGGATGCAATGGCATGAAGTCCCGCTTCAATGGTTTCCCGACCCTCTGGCAGGTGTCGCAGCCTAACACCCATTCTCTGGCATCGGTGTGCAACGTTGGCCACCATAGGCCTGCCAGAAGAATTTTCCTTGCTGTAGCATCTGGTCCCATATGACCGCCAGCCAGACCTTCGTGTGCCTCCTTTAGTATGCCTGGTACCTCTTCTTCTATAACACATCTCCAGAGGATCTGATCAGGCCCCATCTTGTAAAGCAAGCCATTGATCAACTGGAACGTTTTACTTTTCAAGACGAGCTTCGCCTTTCCGCTAGTGGCATTTCTTTCGGGAATGTGGATGTGGACAAATATTCCCCAACCTTCTCATACCACGAGGGTAGCACTGCAATCTGAAGTAAGTGTGCATCCAGAAAATCTTCGTTCACCCCTCCCTCGGTAGGTTCGCCCGACCGGATTTTGGACAACTGATCAGCAATCACATGGCTCTTACCCGGTCGTACGATGATGGTAAAGGTAAACTCTTGGAGCAGTAATAGCCACCTGCTTACTCGTCCTTGAATGATTGGCTTGTTCACTAAATACATTAAGGCTTGATGATCCACATAAAAGGTGAACGGTGTGGCTAGGAGATAGTGTCTGAACTTCTGTACGGAGTAAACCATTCCTAGTGCCTCACGCTCGGTCGTACTGTAATTTCTTTTTGCTTTTGAAAGTAGCCGACTGGCAAAGAATATGGGTTGGTCCAACCCATGTGCTCCCACTTGTGCTAGTGTTGCTCCAATGGCGAAATTAGAGGCATCCACATGTACATGAAACTCCTTATCCCAGTCCGAATACATCAATATGGGTGAGCTGATCAATTGGTCCTTCAGTTCGTTGAATGCCTTCTCCTGTTCTTCGGCCCATATGAATGGTTGGCCCTTCCTCGTCAGTAGGTCAAGAAGATATGACACTTGCGCAAAATTTTTAATAAATCTCCGATAGTATCCCACATGCCCGAGGAAGGACTTCACACCGGTGACGTTCTCTGGAGCCTCCATCTGTACGATTACTCGCACCTTGTCGGGATCGGTTTTCAACCCAGCCTTGCACACAATGTGTCCGAGTAGCTTTCCTTGTGGCACCATAAATCTGCATTTCTTGGGATTCAAAGCAAGGCGGGCTGCTCTACATCTTTCCATGCACTCGCCTAAAGCTTTCAAATGTTTTTCTTTATCACTGTAAATTGACCAGTCATCGAGGAAGGCTTTGAAATTACCTACAGACATTTTGTCAAAAATGTGGAGTATTATCCTCTGGAATGTGGCTGGTGCGTTGCACAATCCAAACAACATCCGGTTGTATGCGTACACCCAGTCCTCAACCACGAACGTAGCCTTCAATTTGTCTTCCTCCGCGATACTGATTTGGTTGTAGCCCGAAAAGCCATCTAGGAACGAGTACATTTCATGCTTGGCAACTTCTTCGAGGATTGTGTTGGTGAAGGGAATAGGAAATGGGTCCTTGATGGTCACCGCATTCAGACTCCAAAAGTCAACACATATTCTAATTTGCTCCTTTTCTTTCTTCAAGGATATGACGATCGTTGATACCCACTCGCTGACATCCACTTTGAAAATGATGCCCGCTTCCAACATCTTCTCAATCTCCTCTTGTACTTTAGCGGCATAATTTTTATTCATTCTGTACGGTCTCGTTCGTACGGGCTGGGATCCCGGAACGAGAGGGATCCTGTGTACGCATAACTCCGGTGGTACGCCTTTTAGATCTTTATACGTCCAGGCAAAGGCATCTTTATACTCCATAAAGATTCTGAATGCTGCTGCCTTCAGTACGGTGTCCCAATCATCACCCACAAGAATCTCCTTAGGTTTTTCTGGTTCCCCAAGGTTTACCTTCGTCAGCGTTGGCTCCTCGTACTTGATGATTTTGTCCCGTTCAAACTTGTGTGCCGGTGTCACATCCAATTTTGCCGTACCTTCCTTATATTTTCCGTACTCTGGGGGAAATGTTTCACTGGTCGAGCCTTTGTCTTCTTCCGCTTCCCCCTCCTTGACTTGTAGCATGTTGCAATCAGGGTGGAAGACTTCATAATCTTCCATCTGCCAGTGAAATAGTCCGTTCAACGAACTGGTCTCGTCCTCCGAGCAACTCCCAATCTCCAGTACGCCTTCTTCATCTGGCTCCATTAATTTTCTTTCTTCATCAACATCTGATTCTTCTTCCGATTTGGATGCCGAAGACGTCAGATCTTCACTGACAGCCTGGTTCTTCAGATCAATAGTGTACTTCCTCCCCCGACTCTCTATCGAGAGTGTATTCCTCTTCCAGTTGTGGTTTTCCTTGGCAGCGATCAACCATCCCCGTCCCAATAGTGCATCGTACGCCTTTTTCTCTAGTGGGATGACGACAAAATTTAGCAAAAACAGTTGCGTGCCGATCGAGACTTTCTGTTCCATTAGTGTACCAAGGGGTTTGATGCCATGCTGATCTACTCCTACGAGGTGGAATGTCGGGGGCCAAAGAGTCGGCTTACCCAAACACTTCCATGTTTCCTCTGGCAGTACGTTTACTCCCGAGCCTCCCTCGACAATAGTGTTAGATAATTTCATTCCTAGAATTTCCATCTCGACAACGGCTGGTTTCCTCCCGATACTTACTATGAGTAGCATTGGATCCGTGGTCTCGGCTACTGGTTTTGGCATTCGTTCTAGCGGACCCTTCTGGAGATTGTCTTCCATAACATTTGTAAGTGCTACTCTCAGATGAGGCATCGTTTGCAAAAGGTCAGTTACCTTGATTGGTACAGTTGTGTGAAGCACTTGCCGTACTATGTTCTTCTCTGACTCCAATTGCAGCAACTTACTGGTAGCTTTAGAATTTCTACGTTCATTCACCATTGCCTCTTCTACTCTTGTCTTGGCTTCCTGGAGTCTTTCTTTCTCCGTACGAGGGTCTGGATAATATGCCTTCTTCGATTGCGCCCTTGTGATTGCCAAGACTTCTTCGTCGGCTATCTCCAGCATATTGATACTACCTTTCTGCTTTGGACAATCGGTGTCTTCATGATCACCCGGTCCACACCATTTGCATAACTTTCCCTCGGTGCCTTGGCCGCCCTGACATTCCCTCACAAAGTGACCCCATTCATTACAGTTCCGGCACTGGATCATTGGCCGTCCTTTGCTATCGTACTGAATTTTGCTTCTGGGTGTATTATTTTTCCGATTGTTACGGTAGCCTCCAAGGGATGCATTGTTGTTTTGTGGTTTTGGCGGTGTGGTCGGAGGGGTTGACTGTTCTCCTTGGGTGAAGAATACTTGCGCACTTCTTGCTTTTAAGTTGTATGGGCACTCCTTGACGGAGTGTCCCATAACTTGGCAGATGCCACAGAATAATTTTTTCGGGCAGTTCGGCTTTGTATGACCTTCCGTCTTGCATTCGGTACACCATAATTCATTCGCCTCCTTCGAACCTTCCTTGTCGGCTTTCAGTTCTTTCATCATCCGCATCATGTCCCGATGAAGAGCTTGCACAGTTGTTGATTCATCTTCACTTTCCTCGGCACTCTCTTCGTCATCTTTCTTCTTCCCCTTCGAGGATGTCTTGCTCTCACTTTCAATGTCCATCGCCCGATTATATGCTTCAGTGTACGAGGATGGCGATACCACTTTCATTTTTCGCCGAAGCGAGGGAATCAACCCTTCAATAAACCATCGCTTCTTTAGGCCATCTGCTGGCTGTGCCTCCAACTTTCCTATCAAGTCTTTTAATCTCCGATTGTAGGTCCGCACGCCCTCGTGCTTTCCCTGTTTAGTCTTGTCTATCTCCGTGACGATCTTGCTATCGTCTCGTAGGAGTTTGAATTCCTCCTGGAAAGCTTGCTTCAATACCCTCCATGTGGCTCTCTGTGCTTGATCTAATTCAGAGTACCAGTCAATGGCACTGTCTCTCAGTGTCGCTGGGAATGCTTTTAGCCACTGGTCGGGATCATCCTGTCCGCTGGCTATCTAGATAGTCTCACATGTCTTGCAATGCCTTACGGGATCTTCAGACCCATTCCCCATGAACTTCGGCAACTTTTGCTGGTCCGAATGAGCCATCTTTCCCCGCTGTCCTCCTTGTGTGTTGGACCCGATTAGACTGGTGGTTTCCTTGCTACATCCCTGTGCGTCACTTGCACTCTTGGCCACGTATGAGTTACTCCCACGTCCTCCGTCAGCGTCCTCAACACCGTGAGTCTCCTGGGGTTCCCTCCGGTGCTCTCTTTGCCCTGGGGTATTGAGCTCAAGTCTTCCACTCGTCAGCCGTTCGTCGTCGTCCGAAAGAGACAACTCTCGAAATCGTCTGATGCTATTGCTCAATTCATCTTCGTTCTCCTAGGGATCATATCTTCCTACATACGAAGTGCCGAAGGGGTCTCTGTCCCTTCCTTCTGTCAAACTTTGGTGCGCTCGTCCAATGGATGTGTCTATTCTTGTCAGGTTTTCATATGTTCTTTTAATGCTCTGATTTATTTCAATTAAATCCTCATCCAGTTCCTTACCGACGTGCTTTAGTCTTCTTCGCCGGTTTTCTTGTTCTTGCAACCTGAGTGATCGCCAAACCTTTTCTTCCTGAGTCTCGTGCCCGCCAGGTACTCGATTCTTGTCTTTGTTCGGCCGTACGGGCATTTAAAATATGTTCAGGCAATCATTGCTGACTACCGGATGTACGTCTCCGGCTCGTGTCTCGTTCTTCTTCTTCTCTTTTAGTTTGTTCTTCGTAGCGTTGTAGTATTTGTTGCCTTCGGCGCTCCCGATCTTCTTCTTCTTGGAGGTCTTGCAGAATAATGGAATGACGGGCCAGCAATCTGGGCATACGATTCAGGAGGTGATTCACCTCGTCGTTCACTTCCAATCTATCCCAAATAACTTCCTCAGGGATCTCCCGTATTTGGGATTCCCTACGTATGTGATCTCGTAAGGATATCTTCCACAGACTGACAAGATCTTCCATCAATAGGTCTTCTCGTTCCTCATTAGCATTTACAGGTTCTTCCGCCGGTTGACCCATTACGCTGCCATGACGAGTGATGCCCTAGTTCGCTCAGGCAACGGCGCCAAATGTTTACTCCACTAGTGGTAATTCAATATGCTATAGAAGTAAACTAGAAACACAATATCATTGAGCATGTAAAAGCATTCACAGAACAGAATAGATGTATATGAAGCATTGCAGTCTTTATTCATGTACTTGTAGTATTACATTATCATATCAACCACACCTGACTACGAACCAAACAGCAACATAAATAGTCAACCGGCGTCGGTTGAGAGCACCAACCGTCGGCAACTGACAAGTACCAACTACTCCCGACTGCTAACTAATCCCGAGTGCTAACTAGTCTCGAGTGCTAACTAGTTCCGAGTGCTAACTAATCCCGAGGACTAACATTATTTATTTATTCTATTTGCTAATTACTATTTAGCGGCTTACAATATATTGTGGGGCTTAAGCAAAAGAGGATATGTGAAAAGTATTCTAAGTGTCGGGATCTCAGTACAAAGCTATTGTATGGAGTGGCTTCTTTGATAAGGAATATTGTGTGGCATTTCTCTATCATAAGGCTTTGATCTCTATTGTATTAAATATATTATTAATATTATTCTGTATTCCAATATTAGTCTCTGAGGATGTTAACATTTGGCTTAGAGCTTTGATTTGGGCCAAGTGGGAGAAAATTTTTGCTATTTTTTTCTAAACAAGCTGCCTATATTGCAAAAGATTATGTGCCTCACACACATCTTCAATTAAAATGATTTTGGATTTAGTTTAAGGAGTTTTGCAAAAAGTGTTCACAAAAGGATTTAGTGTAGTATTGAGGGTGATGTGATGATGTAAAGTTGACCTTGTGATTCTGATTTTTGATGAACTTTTAATGTGAAATTAGGGCAGAATTTTGCAGAAGGTTGTTCATCTCATATAGGTTTCCAATTAAAACGATATTGGATTCATTGGAAACACAATTTTGTGAGCTTTTGGAAAATTGGTCATAATAAGGATTTTGTCATGTCCCTCGAAATTATAGCGTTGAGATATAAACCATCGAAAACAAGATAAATAAAATACATATTAAAACATTAACTATCTAATATCATTATAATTATAATTATCAAAGATAATATTATAATTATAAATATTAAAATAATAACGCTAGCAAATTAAATATTAAATAAATATAAATATAAAATGTGATATTTTTATTATAATGTAATAATAACTAAATATACAACTTATTAATCATACAAATATCAATAATGCATCAATCATTATATAAGGAGGAGCAATTAATAAAAAGCATTGATTTGGATATGATTTACAAGGCAATCATTAATAATGAACAAGCAACGAATATACTTTTCCTAATAGCAGTGATTCACATGATCTCCCAAGGCGGCAATTGAACATAACAAAGGATATTTAAATAAGGCAGTCAAACACTAAAGACTGATTCCAAAAGGCAACACATAAAGACACGTCTCAAAACAAGCCTTGATCAACTATAAGAAGAAGATTGATATCAACCCAAAAAGGCATTGATGAGAAAACAAGAAATATAAGAAAGAAAGCACGGGCTGCATACATACAGGAGAATGTTTAATGAGTTGTAATCTGCTTAAATGATGCAATGACATTGGATTCACAATTCAACTCAATAGGAACATATTTCACAACAATGGGCTTCAACTCATACACCCATCCTTCAAGGCAAATTACATTCACAAATGCTTGTTTCAAGACACCAAAACTGAGAACATGGCTATAATCTTCTTTTGATTCCTCAAAACACCTTAGGCAACATTAAAAAAACTATCTCAAACCCCAATCCCAACTTTGACAACTCAAACATGAGAACTCTCCAAAAGGTAGATTGTTCTAATTCAGTAACTAGGCCTTTATACCCCAACTATAGACAACTTTACATTTCTAAGTCCATCCCTCCTTTCTAACTACAAACAAGTGTAAAAGGGTCTGCACAACCATTAGGAAACTTCACCCAACCTTTGTTCATGTTATTTTAACAAACTCTCATGTTGAACCTGCACTTTTAACTCCAAACATGACTGACAACTCTGCCCAACAGGACAGTCATGAACAATGGCCTCCAATCTAACAATCCCCCAAACCAAATTCAGGAAAAGGACTCACATTCACCCTAACAACCTTTTAAAACAATAGAACTCATGAAGGATTCATATTCCATGATCAAACTCATCAAATCACCACTGTGCACTGTGATTTTCCAGATTTTCCCTAAATTGCAGACCTAGGGCTTCATCAAATCTGCCCAAGACCACCTTTCCACGCTCTGTAACTTTGGAATCTTAAAGAATACATTCAAAACTCTCTATAGACCAAATTTCAGGAGATTCCATCGGATAAATGAAGAGAAACACAATTTTTATTGCCCACTGCTACCCTAGAAGAGGATTTTAACCTGTTTTCACTAAACTTGCAATATCTTGATCAATTCTTCATGAAATTGAATGAAATAAAAACTAAAATGCAGTAGACTCATAGGACTATCAAATCAGATGACTGCCCCTTGAATATATAGATGTATATGGCCGTACAAATCTTTGCAACTTAAGATTTCTCAGAAAAAAAAACAGAAAATGGAGGTCTTCTTTTGATATTCAATAACAAATCTTCAAATACACTTCCTCCTCACTTGCCTTGAAGCCAAAGAGGCTTATTTATGCCTTACAAATCATAACCAACTCCAACCAATCGACCAAAACTAACTTTTCACCTACTTGACTTTTGAACTTCCATTTTGCCCTTTCTTACACTTTAGCAATTTTACAAGATTTGCACTTTTTGACACATTAACTCTCCTAGGACTCAAATTACATTGAATATGGTCTAATATGACCTTACAACCTCAAACATAGGCTTCTCATATGAAATTGACCCTTCATATGCAATTTTGCAACTTTTTTGCAAATATGACAAAATGTGACAATTTGACACCAAATAGGTAAACTAGGATCCTATGACCAAACCACCAATGCAAACACCTATAAAATGATATAAACACATCAAAATGGTCTTGAGAGACCTTATTCAATGACCCCCTAGCACTCCTTAATCAATTATGTACAAGTAGGCCTCATGGAGGCTTGAATGCAAATTGGGGCTCCTACACCATTAAAGCATAGAGTAGGAATGTTTATTGTTATTGGTTCCCGATTATAATATATTCAGATTTTATACAGTAGGAATCAATGAATGTATTTATTATTGTTTGTTTTCAGTTATAAGATGTTCAAAGTTTATTAAGTAGGATTAACAGTTACATTTACTATGGTTTGTCTCCTCTTAGTATGATCAGAAATTTATAAGAGTAGAGTCAGTAGGACTATTATTATTGTTCATTGTTTATTATTGTTTATTTCTAATTATGATATATTAAGAAATTCATATACATATGTACACCGCTAATTTGTTTATGTTATGATATCCATGTTCCACCATGGGGAGGAAGAAGGATTACCAAGGGGAAATTCATGAAATGGAGTCTCCTAGATATTGCACTTGGGTGTGGGACATGATGAGCCCACGAGGGCCAAGGGGGTACTGCCTCCTAGGTTATCCGATGGTATTGCCCTTGGGTCTAGGCTGATCTCCACTAGATACGCCACCTGAGGGTGGGACGTAATGAGCCCACGAGGGCCGGAGGGGCTCTGCCTCTAGGGATATCCGAGGGTGCTGCCTTTGGGTCTAGTTCAATCATGGGATTAACCATTGTTATCCTACCTTCCTACCATGGTGTAGCATGAGGGGAGGGTCAATTATGAAATGTTGGTTATGACACTTATTATAGATCTACTTGTACTCAATTCCAATGTTCAATATGGAGTACCAATTGTCAGGCTACTTGAGTGATGGATCTCTAGCATGATTACAGGATCTAAACCAAGGTTTATCTTTCCTGAAGGATCTAAGTAGTAAGTTATAACCCTAACTACATTAAGCTTGTGATTCTAGGGCAAGATTTAGGGTTATCCCAAAAAGGGACATTACAGATTTGGAGCAATACTAAGGAAGATATGGTGATTTTAAGTTGACCTTGTGATTCTGATTTTTTTTTTCAGCACAAATTTAGGGCAAAATTTTTATATCTTGCAATCCAAGTGAGGAAATTGAATTCTATTTTTTTTAAAGTGGAAGGACAGATCTGTCCTTTCACACTACTTTATTTTTAGATCTATGGTAGTAAATGTGATTAATTGAAAGTTCTATTTTGAAAACCCTCGTAAATATGATGGAAGTGCTAAAGCTATAGAGTGGTGGTTCCAATTCAAAAGAGTTTATTATCAACATTAATTATGACTAACAATACTTTCTTGATTCTTGAAAGGTGCAAATTTTACATGGTTTTATTCATTGCATAAAAGCAAATTTTCTTGGGACAAAATGGAGCAAATTTTCTTAGATGGATGGGTGACAAAAGAAATAATAGTTGATGACAACAAGGGGGAGGAAGAAGCGGATGAGGATGAAGAAGAAGAAATAGAAAGTAAAGGTGATGATAAGGAAGAGGAAGATGAAGGATGAGACTACATGTAGTTTAGCCTCAAAGAGGGAAGATTAATATTTCAGTTTCATAGATGCATTCAAAGAAAAAAGATGGTTGTACCCATAAACCCTTGCAACAAATATAACTTCATCAACGTGGACTTAGCTGAACAACTATAGGTTGAAGAAAATAAGATCAAAGAGATTCAAATAAATGATAAAGACTATTTAATTTTTGAAGATTTGATGCTCACCATGGAAAAATATGTTTTGCATTCACATTTTTATGCTTTGGATATTGATCTCGATGATCTTTGGTAGGAGACTTTTGGAACAATCAATATTAATGTGCAAAAGAAGTTCTTGAAGATCTGGTATAGGAAGAAAAATGTAGCGTCATAGGCTATTAGCAAATAATAGGGGCCAAAGCAAAGTCTAGGTAGAGCAAGTTTAGGAATCTAGTGAAGAATGTATAGGAGAATTAAAAGACGGCGATGGAAAGGAAGAACAAAAACAAGAGTACATTATTATTTATATTTAAGAGACAAAAGAATAAGTGGCAAACAAGGTTGGAGAATCAAATATGTCGAAGAAGGTTCTTGAATTAGTACAAAAGGGTGCAACATATATATATCCACATCATTGTGAATAGTAACACTCATGGATGCATGGTACTGCACATCAAAGAAGCACCATGGACATAAATGGAATCATAGGACCAAGCTCTATTGATCTACATGGAATCAAAGGAACAATTATAAGAATTAGTGACATTCGAGAAGCAATGGTTTTATTGTGGAAGCAAAAGGAGGAATGACTTTGGAGAAAAATGGAATCAAAATGGTAGAACAAAATATATAACAAGGTTGCAATATAGTTACAATCAAGAAAAATCTTCCACAAAGATTACATAGGGATGATTGGCTGATAGGGTATGGCATCATGTTTGTAATGACTTGTAGTAATTTTACTATATGGCTTCTTGTCATGTTTCAAGGGCGAAACATGTCAAGGGGGATGGAATGTTAGGTACTCAAGGTTGTGATATAATGTATGTTGGTTGATAGAGATGCTAGCATGTGACACACATCATTTAAGCTATATTGGGTACATATGCTTTATGTGTGGAGAAACAATGGTGGTAGGTAATTGAATGTTATCTATTGTGGGGCTTAGGCAAGAGAGGCTATGTGAAGAATATTGTAGGTGTTGGGATCTCAATATGGAGATATAGTGTGGAGCAGCTTCCTCAAGGGTTTGGTCTCTACTATGTTAGTATTTTATTGATATTATTTTTCTATTTCCAATATTACATGTGAGAATCTTTAGGCCAACAAAAGGCTTTTATAGGGGGATTTATGTTGTCTTCCAAGAGATTCTAGTAGTTTGGGATTAATTGATGTTCATAGATAAGGAATTGTGCCTTATGGTAAATGGTTTGTGTGTGTTATTTAAGCCAATTAAGTCTGGAAAGTTTTGTTGAGGAATTGTATTTCTTTTGGGTTTCCCCTTGTAGACTAGCCTAGAAAGACTTTTGACTTTCATTCCCTTTTTAACTCTCGAGTTTTTATCAAGATTATAGGAACTTTTATGGCCAAAAGCATTTCAAAGGCCTGGAAAGGCATTAAGCCTTTGCTTATTTGGAATGTTTGTGTATTTTGTAATGACCTCTCTATAAACTAACAATCGCTATGGTGGTCTACTACCATCAATCTCCAAGGTAGACTATTAGCCAAGATTCCTTGGATGCATTCTCAAAATTTTCAAAAGAGGCATTAGGTATATTTAGGATTTATATTCCAAAGCTGCCTTTGCTTGGCTTTGTTGGGTGCAAGCGAGTTCAAATATAACTTGAATAATGTGGATAAAAAGTCTTATGATTCAATTATTGAGGTTGTTCCTTGTTAACATTTGTACAAGTTCTTTTTGAGATCAACAAAAATTTAGTGGAAAGGTTGGAAACAGTATGTTATCACCCTTTTCCACAGGTATACTCCCAACAAAGTCTACAATTGGCTCTCTCTACATCTACCTATGGTTCAAAAGTTCAACACCTTTTCACATCTAGAACGAGTTTTTCCAAACCATTTGGAAAGCTGTCATGGGACCTAAGCTTGCTCATTTTTCCTAATGTCTACTTTACTAGGGCTTGCCTATTGGCAAGTGGTTGATGCACTTAGGTGTCTTAAACCCTAAATGCTCCATTTTTGTGAGATTGACAAAACCTTGGTGGAAAGACTAGAAATATTATGTTATCATTTTTTGTAGGGAAACCCCTAATAAAGGCTACAATTGTCTCTTTGCATTTGCCTATGGTTCAAAAGTT
>VDFB02145339.1:0-13161 GCA_007258455.2 Sequoia sempervirens
GAGAGATAGGGAGGTATAGAGGGAGAGGGAGAGGGAGAGGGAAAGATAGAGAGATATATAGATAGTGAGATTGATGGTGGAATAGAGAGATAGAGAGATAGATGTATAAGGAGATATAGAGAGAGGGGGAGAGGGAGACAGAGACATTGACAAAGATATAGAAAAATAAAGAGAAGTAGAGATAGGCAAATAGAGATGGAGAGAGGGAAAGAGAAATAAGGTGAAATAGATGTTAAAATATAAACTATATTTAATCACAAAGAGTCATGTAAGAGACACGCCTGTCCATGTATAATATATATTTAAGGGTCTTTGGATCCATAATTTTATATGTGCGATAATAGAGAAAATCTATTCAAGCTCTCCAATTTTAATAATCAATATCAAAGCTGCTATGATCTCAAGCATGGTAAGATAGAGATAATATGTGGAGTTGTTTGAATCTTTATTCCACTTCACAAATTTTTATCATATATCAAAGCTTATGATAGATCCTACTACTAAAAGACAAAAATCAGTGTTGAGAGAAATCCTTGGATTGAAATGAAGAGTATTTTCAGCCTTGAACATAATATTTTATTTGTAGTATTTATGCCTTAAGTGTAATTTATATTGTAAGAATAGGATAAAAACAAAGTGAAGTGAACTGAAGTCTCCAAAATAGTTGAAGTGGTTGTAGGGGTGTTATTCCATGATTTGTTGCACATCATATCATCACACAAACATCTTTTTTGCTTATTTGTTGCACTAGAAAGTCAAAGCTTACACAAAATGAAGTGGTAAAGTGAAGTAGTTTGAATGCTATTTGAAAGATTAAAGGTGACAACTGATACTGAGTGGATCAATATATTTCAATGCAATGGGTGATGATGTTTCAAGTACATTAATTTGCTTAATGGCATGAAGGTAGCAATCCAACTATCATTTTCATAGGCGTTGCCATATTTAGGCTTTACATTGAAGATTGCCCAATCGTTGTATATGAACGATGATCTATAGACTTAAAAATATATTTGTCAAAAGGGAAAAGTAAATAAATATCTTTTCTTTCAAAGAATAGGAGTTTGCAAGGAGGATATTTTTTGAAAGTGGTATCATAGTTTAGATTGGTGATTGCATAATGAAGTACCCGATTATAGGCATTTTTGCTGTGGTATAGTGTAGAAAGAAGATCACAATTAAAACCTAAGTTTGAAGAGATATAAATTCAGTAGTAGATCATTTCAAATCATGTGTCGTGCCCATAATTTTTCACTACTTAAACATAACACACAAATCATTTTTTTTCCCTTTACAATGCAACACACGTTAAATATGACAAGAAAACATCTTTGCACCTTTTAAGACATTAAGTTTATGATGCCTCCTATACACTCTACACATAGTGCGAGACAGTGATGGATATAATTAAGACTAAGGATAACTCTAATTTTGTCTCCATCTATGAAGACAATTATTTAAGCTAGGTGACTAAATGAGACACATAAAGAATTATGCTTATATGCAACAATATTTAACTAAATGCAATTAAATTCTAGGGAACAAACAACAAATCTAGAGTTTTACTTCATAATTGCAATATTACACATTAATTTAGCTTTTTGATTTGAACAACTTATATGTTTTGTAATTTGATCTTTCTTAATGATTGTTTTGGATTTAAACAACAATGATTAATTTCAACCTATACATATTTGCTTAATAATTTAGTATTTACTAAGTTAATAACCAAGACATTCTTAATCACAAGCGATCTAAGGAAAGAATTACATTCATGAGTATGCATAAAGACAATTTAAATCAAACTTAAACTATACTATTAATTTTATAGGTGACAAAGAATTTAATGTATTAACAACAACTGTATTATTCAATTTGATCTATAATCTTGAACAATTAGATTACTATAGAATTAATCCCTTATGAATGTCAATATTATGTGGTGACTAGCCAAAGACTATGGTCCCATGGAGGGGGAGGGGCTATTTAACATTTTTCAATTGACATTGTTGGGAAAATTTAGAAGCTTTTTACAATCAAGTGTCTCCATAGATTTTATAAGAGTAGTTAATGAAAATATTTTTAGTTATTTTAAAAAACTAATGGCTCCATGATCCGTTGTTAGGAATTCAATAGATTACATGTCTTCTAATAATATTATAAGCATCAAAATCTCTAAAACTAACAATTTTTTTAATCCTACCTTACAACTAACTATTAAAAATATGAAAAGAAAATAAAACTCTAAATTTTGAAAATAAAATTCTAATTAACCTTATAACTTCATCTATGTTTTCATAATTTTTTAACATAAAAAACCCTCTATGAAATATGACCTTGTTAAACATGAGATAACCCCACTACGTGTAGATTGTGAACTCTATTTAAAAAAAATAAAATTCCGATTAACCTTATAACTTCATCCATGTTTTCATAATTTTTAAACATAACAAACCCTCTATGAAATATGGCCTTGTTATGCATGACATAACCCCACTACGTGTGGATTGTGATCGGGACGTAGCACGTTCCAATCACGAAAAGAAGAGGAAGAACATCACAAATTTACAATAGAACTTACCAATTACCTCGGGATTCGTTGAATATTCTTTCAGCAGAAACTTGTACGGGACAGGCTTCCTACGTTTTTCCCTTGTATTCGAGCAATTGGATTAGTTACAGTGTTGTATTTTGATTTTTATTTCCAGCGTCTACAACGAAAGAGGCCGAGACACTCCCCTAGACAGGAAACAACTTCACCAATTCCAGGAAACGCGTTGCGTTGACGAATTCTTCACCGAACCTTCGTTCTGCACAGAAGTACCGGACTAGTGACCACTTTCTCAATAATTTGGGATGTTCAGAGAGAATCGAATCCGCAAGCTCCTTGGTCACAATGGCAGTGCAGAGTAGTAAAAGGCAGGCCCAAGTGGCCGCGGAGAACGCAGTTCGAGCAATAGGTTGCGGGTACGATATCACAAACGATTTGAGGCTATCTTATTGTAAGGAGATTGGCAGTTTGATTGAGGTGGATAGAGAGGCCAAACAGGGTGTGGTTGTACCGGGAGGCGTCACGGTTGCCGATGTGCCGGAAGCCATCAGATGCGATAAAGGAGAGCGCATGCGATTCAGCTCCCACGTTCCGTCATTTCAAGGGGTCCGTTCATCATATCCTTTTACTGTTTCACAGCATGGATTCCTACAACGGTCTTTCTAAATTTTATGAATGTGTTTTAATTGCTGCGTAGCAGATGGACTTATCTTTGCTGCATTGTAAGGCAGTGATTTTTTGGGAGGATAAGCATTGCAATTTTTTTTTGCAGTCTATGAGCATAATTATGGTGTCAAGGACTTAGAGTATCTATTCTGTCAAATTTACCCTACTTTCATTCTTATAGTGTCAATCTTTACACTTTACAAAATGATGACCGATGAACTCTTTATGAGCCAAACATTTTCACCAAAAGACCAGCTGCTACTTGGCAGCCAACACAAATTTGACGAGTTATTCTACATCTTTTCTTTTCAATGCTAGTTTGCCCTCCTATTAAGTTTTCAAAGCACAGATAAGTAGCTATCTCCTGAACATATACTTTCTCTTGCCTGAAGTCGTTCTTTCAAGGAATATTCTAGAACCAATCCATTTATTATTATCTGCAATTTACGCTATTTCTTAGCATATACCGAGTGTGCAGAAAATTTCCTAGCTGATATAGGAGTTTGCCCTTCTTTTAAGTTTCCAAAGCACAGATAAGCAGCTATCTCTTGAACATGTACTTTCCCTTGTTTGATGTCGTTCTTTCAGCGAATATGCAAGAATCAATCCATTTATTAACCACTAAAAGAGGGGTAAAAATTTATTCAAACTAAAACAAAGCAGTACAAAGCAATTTACACTATTTCTTACCATACACTGAGTGTGCAGAAAATTCCCTAGCTGTTATAGGAGTTATTAAATGAAAGCTTAAGGAAGGTATATAATGACAGTAAGTTCATTTATTACTTTTCACAATTAGTGAGATGCACAATATTTGCGTTAACATTAATGAATTCCTTTAAGGACTTTTAAGTGAACTCTGCAGCAGAATCACCTGATATTGCTTCATTGGACGGCATATTATTCTCATTCTCATTAACAACATTTTTTGTGTCATTGTTGTCATCTTCTTCAAAAGTTAACAGTCTACAGTAAATTTAAGAAAGCTATGAGACACAATCAACTCCTTTCTTGAAGTCCACAATTGATGACATACATAATATTTTCACTATCATTGACAAACTCCTTTAAGGTTGTTTGGGCGAATCCTGCAGTAGAATCAACTGACATTTCTTCATTGGTTGGCATATTATTCCCATTTTCATCAACTTTATTTGTAAAATCGCCTCCTTCTTCTTCTTCAAATGTTAACATTATATTATGCAAAATACGGCACAAGAAAATGATTTTTGGTAGCACTTGAAAATTAGGAAATGTTAATCTTTTGAATATAAAGTTTTAGAATTGTTCTTCAGCCTTCCAAAGGAATGATAAACAACAATGCCTGTTGAGGGTAACAAATTTTTGAATGAGCCAACGCTAGAAGTTTGTAGGTCAAGATCAATCTTTTATGAGTCTCAAAGTAGGAGCTCTTGCCAAGAAATTTGGTAATGGAGATGCCAGTGATGACCTAGAGGACCAATCAAGAAAAGAAGATTTGTGTAATGTCATGTCCCCTCCCTAGTTGGGTCGACCAATAGAGAGAAAAAGGTGTTTTTTAACACCAATTTAATATATATTTAAAATAATAATAATATAACAAGAATAATAAAATCAAATCAAATATTTGAAATTTAAATTTGGCACCCAGTTTTGGGCTGACCTATATTAAATAAATAAATAAAATAAAAAATAATTCTAATTTGTAGGTTGGCCTTTTTGGCCCTACCGCCCATGTTAAAGAGGTATATATATATATATCTATTTGTGTTGCTGGTTGGGAATCATCTGGAAAAAGTTGATTGGAAATTTGGGAAAACTCCTAAATTGGTGAATTATGACGAAACCCTCAACTTCACTGCAAGGTTGGGATGCCAAACCCTAACCTTATCTAATCAAATTTTCTTATTTCAGTGCCATTTAAACCCTATTTTTAGAATTGATTTGGAACAAATTTGTCCTGCAGGTGGTTGCCATCTCTGAGGGTTTGCACTAGGGTTTCATCAGGGACGCAGATCACCATTTTTGCCCATTTGGACAACCCTGGCTGCAGCTGCTCTGAGTTAATTGCTGATTCATTCACTAGGGAGGGTGTTGGGCACAACTTGATATGGTTGTGTGCATTTAGAAGTGCGGCATTCCTGCACAACTCATCAACTCTTGTGGACACAAGCACTTGGAAGGCAACATTAAGGCAGATTCCTCATTCTGTGGTTGCATTCTGCAACCTACAACTCAAGATTTGGAGAATCACTTACCATAATGCCTTAGATAGAACCAGTTCATTTGCCGGTGTGAACCCCAATTGGAGCACCATCTTTCACATTGCAAGGTAGCACTGACAGATTCAAGATCTGGTGACAAGTTTAGGTGGAAGGGGGGTCTGCAGGGTCCATTTCAAGCTGACTAGTGCCGCCAACAACAACTAGGCAGCAAATTAAGACACCCAACTCTGTGCAACTGCAACCAATTCAAACTAGACACAACAACAAAAAGGATCATATAGTTAGGGGTAACTCATTTTCTTTGTTGCCCGAATTTGTAATCAGCAGATTAGATGTATTAAATAACATACACATCAAACCTGATTGTATTTGTAGAACCTAATTTCTTTGATATTATAAGGATTGCTTTCAAATCATCATTTTAAGCAAATAAACTCCGCTATGCATACATTCAAAATTCATTGCTCTTGTGGGTCTATGAAGATTTGTAAGGGTTAATTCCTTAAATAGAAGTTAGAAATTTGTTAGATTTATCTAGGTTTTAAGACTCACTATAATTGGAAGAATAAATTAGCTAGAGCATGATATACTAGGGTTGTTTTAGTGGTATCAGAGTCACTCATGGAGTATTATGATGTGAAAACAAGGAATTCGATCATCGTAGGAGAAGAAGATATCAAGATTAGCTGAGAGATATACAACAACGATTGGGAAAGATCACTACACCCACCTATGGTGGTTACAATAAGGTTATAGCTAGAGTTGGGTTGTAGAAATTGGATATCTATTTCTCCTTAAACCCAATGTATGAGGAGGAAGCCATTAAGTTTGCAACACTTCACTTAGAGGGTGTGGCTCATGAGTGGTGGTACCATGGCATGATGATCCAAGGACATCGCTCAATCACTACCTTAGAGGAGTTTAGCCAAATAGCGATGGAGAGGTTTGATAGAAAGGATCTAGATATTCACTTCAGGGAGCTAGCACAATTGAAGCAAGAAGGCACAGTCGAACACTATGTGGTAGAATTTCAAAGGCTATCAGTGATGTTCTCGGATGTGGCAGAGAGGAAACTTCTGGTTCTTTTTGTAGAGGGTCTATCCGAACCACTCAAGCATTTGGTAAGGGTATTTGATCCAAATTCCTTGTAGGAGGCCATCAAGAGAGCCTTAAATTTGGAGGATTTAGTGACCAAAAACAAATTCTACTCCATGAATGCACCACTGATTCAAATCAAGAAGCCTCCTCATAAGAGTTTCCCTCAACCTAAGGCACTACCCCCAAAGCCAAACAAAGTTGAGGAATCCAAGAATGAACTTCGAAGGAAAAAACTATGCTTCACTAGTAGAGAGCCTTGGTAGCTAGGTCATAGGTGTTTGGGAAAAGGGAAAATACGCTATATAGAGGTGGTTTCCAATGAGGATCTTGAGGCAAAGAAGTCTGAACTTGAAATTGTTATGGATGAACTTGAGCATGAGGATCAAGAAGAGCATTTAGGTGGAACACTTGCAGCCCTTTTAGGAGCACATAGATATCACCCTCTTCAAGTTAGAGGAGTCTTACATGGATGTAGGGTGACAGTTTTGATGGATGTGGGGCCACCCACAACTTCATTGATGAGGGATTGGTGGCTAAGATGGGTTTGAAGCTAGGTTGCTGAATCGGGCATGGGAACGGGTACGGTACGTGGGTACGACAAATGTTTTTGGGGGTTGGGTACGGAATCGAGTACGTCCAAACAAAAATATAATAATATAATAATATATATATAATAATATAATATATAATAATATATAATATATATATATATATATATATATATATATCAGCCTAGAAACAAAATTAAGTTTAGAATGTCATAGACCAATACATATGATAAACAAAACCATGACAAATTTCAATTTTTGAAACATAATATACTGATTTAAATTCAGTTTTCAATATCAAAGGGATCAAACTTGAATGTCATGATAGATAATCATTGTTTAACATTTAAATAATACAAATAGTAACCAATTCACTAATCTGCAATTGCATCATATGGTTCATCATCAAGACTAAGATCATCATCAACATTATCATTAGATGATGGAACGACACTAGCACTTGCGCTAAAAGTATGTTAACTACTTGACTCCTCAAAAATTGAAGAAGATTGTGCAGCTATAGCCAAAGGAAAATCTAGGTCAGCTCGCTCCAGTTCTACATCCCACATCTTTGCTGCCCCTTCTTTGTACTCATCCTCTTTGTGAGTAAGAAGGCGCAAGTTGGAATGAACAAAAACTAGCTCCTTTGCCTCACTTGATGCCAATCGATTGCGCTTCACTAAGTGGATGGAGTATGTACTCCAATTCCATTCAGCTGAAGAAGAACTAGCAACCTATTGAAGCAAAGGGAGCTCTCATTAGAGTTGTTAAATTAAAAAAATTGTAAATCAAACTTCAAATTTGAAAATAACGCATTTTAATTTAAAAATTTTAAATGATAAAACTTAAAAAGTTAAAACTACTTGAGATAAAACTTTTACTGCAAGAACTTGGAGGTGTGGCATCTTGTAGCCATTGAGGTACCACCAAGAGTGAGCATCCTTCTTATATTTATCACGGAGAGCAGAAGCACTTTGATCACTAGAGACAATAAAACTAGCAAATTCAGCTAAAACTACATCTTCCATTTTAGGATTAGGGAAGAATTTAACAAGAGCTTTCCTAAACCCTTCGTTGACTTTTGGATCACAGTATGGTGGCACTTTGTTTGGTATAGCAAGGATTTGTACACTGTAAAATTTGGGAGTCAAAGAGAAGGCAAGAAGATGGAGTGGGGTGGTCATTTTGTTCCACCAGTCAACACAAATTGCATGCACCTCTTTGAAGAAGGTTTCTTTAGGATCTTGCTCTTTCTCACATATGATGGTTTTTCTCTTCTCAAGCATTGAGTTGATGCCATCATAAAGCTCCCCCAAGCATGGCTTATCCATGTCAGTAAAGCGTATCATGCTCAATATGGGCTTGGTGAAAGCAAGAAGATATTCCACCTGATCCCACCAAGTGCCATCTAGAATCTTATGTTTTAGATTTTCTGCCCTCTCACTGTTTGATTGCCTCTATATAGACCATGATTGGCTAATGACCATAGCAGAAAGCGCCTCTCGCACCTTCACAAGTCGTCTCAAGACAATTGTTTTGGATGGAAATCTAGTCTCAACCACCTATTTGAAAATAAAAAGTAAATAATTAAAATCAAATATATATATACATATATATATATGTATGTATGTATGTATGTATGTATGTATGTATGTATGTATTCTAAACAAATTATTGAAGTAAAACATAACATTAAAAAATGCAATGTTTGAAGTTTGAGTTACCTTCAATAGCTCTACTCGCGAGAGTGATCTAAAAATAACTTGCGACACGTGGTGATTTGTTATGAACATTTGGATCTCTTCAGCTTCAGCATAGACTTGTTTGATCCAATCTATTTTTGTACCCAATTTCTGTAGCATGAGGTTGAGGGAATGCACGACACAAGGTGTCCAAATTTTTTGTTAGAATCGTGACTCAACTATCATACCAACAGCTCTACAATTCTTCGCATTGTCTGTTATAAGTTGAACAACATTTTGAGGTCCCACTTCATTAATGCACTGTATAAGGATGTCAGCAATAAATTGTGCATCCTTTACCTGCCCCTCACAATTCACAACTTTTAGAAACATTGACCCTTTAGGAAACATTGCAATCACATTAATTAATGGTCTATTTCTTGCATCTTTCCATCCATTGGAAATAATAGACACATCTGTTTCTTTCCATCCATTGGTTTAGAAAGGTAGTAACCGAAAGGATGCAACCCTTTATTATGAAGTGGTTTCCCTTTTAGGGACATAGGATATAAATTTCATAAGGAACATGAGAGGAAAAGGGATATATATGATGGAATGGTTTTAAAGGGGTTTCGCTTATAGAGCAGATCAAAGGGCCTCAAGTAAACATATGGTCTTATCAATCGGGTTTGTATATCTTTATAAACAGATCTATGACCCTTCAGTTATTGGCTGCATAACAATTGGAAAACATCAGGCATAGTAACCTTACCATTTTCCATCCTAGAGGCCATTACCGACTCATACTTCATTACAAAATTATGATCAAGCAGTAGCATCCTTATATGATATCAGCATGTACAAGGATCAGATAATCACACTAGTATTAATCACCTAAAGTTGCTATTCAAATAAACCAAATGGAGCATCATTTTTAATGTCTCTCAAGGTTTATGGTTTATTGGCATATTAGATATCTTCATTTATAAATACAGAGGCAGACTTTAGGACAAACCATAATAAGGGAAATTACATCATACCTCTCCTCGTATCCATACAAATTTGAGTGCTCCTCATGCTTGACCATCATAAGTAGCTCTTCCCTCAAATCATGAGTACCCCTATCATCCTCATGTGTTATGGCTGCCATCTCATGATTATGTAAAGGTACCGGACCGCTGTTGAAAAACAGAAAATCAGACCTGTTGATGTGTTTTTCGTGACCGCACCAACGCAAAATAAAGTTGCCAACGGCTTCCCTATTCTCTCTTGATCAAAGTATTCCGCATGCTAAGATTGCAAGAAAGTTCATGCGTTCAACTCCAAGGTTCCTTTAATGCGAATAGGCTCGGTTTGGCTCGATGTGATTTGCTGGTATTTCAAGGGGACTTACGGAATTGTTCAGCGTGGAGAAAGAAATTCAAATGCTCGAGAAAGATTTATCTATGAAGTCACGGGTTTCCTATTCTAGCGGGAATGAACTGAATTTAAAAGGGTGGCGGGCCTAAAGTTTTATGTTCTATTCTAAAATCTGAGGATATGTGGAGCTTCACTTCAATAGACTTCAGCCAGTTCCACTAGCCTCCCGTCCGAGACTGACCCTCAATAAAATGCAGTTACAATCTTCAAGGGAAATAGCAAAAGATGTTCAAATTATGACTTAACATGCATACACCATCCCTGCTTGTATATAAGCATATAAATCACAACCAGAGGTTAGCTCAATGTAATGTCGGTTGACACCTAAAAGAATATCATCAACAAGCCGCTAGTGGTATGGAATAAAGCGAAGCTATCTTAGTAAAACACCACACACCAAAGTAAGCTACTTGCATGAAATTAAGCTACTTGGATACGAAAGAAAGAAGAAACCTTGCTAGCATTTCATGACAAGACGAATTCCATCATCAATGAAAAGATCTATTATCATAAAATGTGTTACACAACAATTTCCTCAAAAGTTTTCAAAGGGAAAACTTTCTTTCTTCTCCAAACTACACTATCAATCTACTTCTAAGCTACTCTAAGTTGTCCCTCTACTCTAATTCTACTCTGATCCTCTCTACTGTCTCCTTTCTAATGAATTACAAATGAGGGGGACTCCTCCTTTATATAGCTAGCCAAGTCCCAAAAGACGGCTAGGGTTACAATCAATAGAGTGGCCAGAATCGTGCCACCTCAGCCCTAAATAATATTGCCCTAAAAACCGCCACAGAGGAGAGTGGGGTAATAAATGCGCCATAATGTCCACCATCAACCTTCTAGAAGATTCCGTTTGCAGACGCATTCACACTGTTCTCGATCTTCTTTCTTGGCGTTGTTCTTTGATTTCTTCCACTTGAGGGTCTTCATCTTCGTCACTTCGAATTATACTAGGTCTTAACACTTAGTCATTTTTTTGCAACTTTTTCTCCTTCGAGATTGAAACTTGTAACTTTATCCTCCTTCGAAGGTTGTGATATCATCGTGCTTCACCACTTCCAGACATCGTGCTTTGGCCTCAACATTTCTCCTGCAAAACAAGCAAGGAGAAGGGGATCAGATCATTTCATAATATAAATTCAACTTACTTACCTGATTCTAGCACTTTGATCATCAAGGGCTCATCGTTTGTCCTAGCCAACTTTTGCCTTCTTCATGATTCTTCATGCCTTAGCCAAATTTTAATCCATCTTCTTCAAAGGCGTATCATCCTTTTGACAGTATCAACTTCAACTGCATCTTCAAGAAATTCATTTCACCTGCTGGAGCTCTGACAACCTTGGTTTTATTCACCTCTGGCTTAAGAAAACTATCTTCACGAAGGATTTAAGCAAATTCACCCAGGCAGTTTCTTTCAAATTCATCGTCTGGAGGATCTTACATTGAAAACACATTTTCTTCGTTTTTGCCTTAGAAAATTTTCAAATTTCCCTTAGGAAATACATCAACCTGGTGCCCATTTAAAATCTTCATCCCAAAATTCTCGACAAGCTGTGGAAGACCTTAAAATCAACTCCTCATCGATAATCTTCGATACCCAGAAGAAAATTTTCTCCAGAACGCTTCGAATCCATGGGTACCCAACGAACGGGTTCATTTAATTTTCTCTGAATTTTGAACCTTAGAAAATTATTCTCTGTGAAATTTAAATTCGTTCTTCACATCTGTGGAGATTTCTTGTTGCTCTGACTTGGAAAATTTTTATTGTTCCTGTACTGCCAGCATCTTTATCTTCGACAAATTTTACTCATCACATGAAATTCTTATCATCTCAGAGTCTAGGCGCATTTTCCAGAGGAAGAAAATATTTTGCCTTAGAGAAATTTTAAATCACCTTGCATTTTGAAAATTTGCCTTAGAAAATTTTATTTGACTCCTCAATCACTCTGCCTGTGGTGGAGAAAATTTTATTTTGCTTCACTTGGAAAATTTTCCTCGCAAGCACAACATATTTTATTTTTCACCTGGCAACTTCCAACGCCTAGGCAAATTCTCCAACACTTTAAAAAAAATATTTTATTCTTACTTGAGGCGCCTAGCACACTTAGCATTTTATTCTCAATACCTCACACATATCACTCACCACGCCTTAGGAAATTACTCACTTCACACGCCTTAGAAATATTTTCTAACACTTCACACGCCTTAGGAAATTTTCTAACACTTCACCACCTTCATCACCCTTGGCGCATTGAGAGGAAATTCAAAAATTCCGTCCAATACTGATCTTCACCATCTCACACGCCTAGCAAAAATCCTCTAAGACATCACCTTAGGCGCGTTTTAGGCCAGGAGAAGAATAACGCCTAGCATTTACCACCTTTCACCATGTCTAGGCAATATTTTCATCTCATTTACCACCCTCAGTTACCTTTTTACCATCCCAACTTGGGCGCATTTCAGCATGTCAAGAGGATGACTCTTCAGCTTCCGTTTTTTTGTCTTCACATGGCATGATTTGGGCGCATTTTGCCCCTTGAGGAGGATGAGAAGCTTTGACTTGTTGACTCCCTTGCATTTTGGGCGCATTTCCACCTATGTGCAGGATGAAACATGTTGACTTGTTGACCTCTTTGGGCGCATTTGCACATGCATGAAGGATGGCGCATTTAGGGGGTGGTGGAGGATATCTTTCATGCCTTAGAAATTTTTTGCTATCAACCTTGAGCTGGGCGCATTTTGCCATAGGAGCAGGATGATATTCGTTGACCTCTTTGACTTTTTATCACCTTTGGGCGCATTTTGTATAGGCTGCAGGACGAGTTTTATACTTAGAAACTTTTCCAACATGAGAGCTTGAGCTGGGCGCATTTTGCCATAGGAGGAGAACAAGAACTCACGCCTTAGAATTTTTTATGCTTCCACCTCACCAGCTTGGGCGCATTTGAGGCCTCTAGGAGGATGAACAGTGACCTGGAATATTTTTCTTG
>VDFB02145340.1:0-10163 GCA_007258455.2 Sequoia sempervirens
GGATTTTTGGACTTTAAGAGATGTTGAATTATGATGGGTGATGGTATATTTGAATGGATTATTTGGAATTTTAGATGTAGGATGTTTTATTTTCCAACTTGGGATGATAGGTGATGGATTTTGGATTTTGGATTATGTTTAGAACCAACTCTTTTATGACTTAATTGATAACCATTTTAAAGGAGGTGGACTATTGTTATATGTAGGAGATCTCTTTTCTTGTGACTTCACACTTTGATTGACTATTGGATTTGGATTCCTTTCCTTGCTTGATCTAGTTTTCTTTAGGATTCATTTGATTTCATGTTCCCACCTATATTTATGGATTCAATGGCTTTTGAAATTTCATTTTGATATTTTTCTTTATAAAAGTTTTTTTTTTTTTAGGTTTCGAATGACGGTTTTAAGGATTTGGGAATAATAGCTTATGGAGTGGATGAAAGGTCTATTGGTAGTAACCTTATTGTAAAGACTACACATGGTCCCTATTTTGATGCTTGGATTGGATGAAGTTACCCCTGATATCATTGAGGTATCACTACTGTCTTTTTATTTATTTACCGAATAATAGTCAAGGCCTTGATGTCTAGGATTCTAAAAAAATTGTGCTGGTTCTAAAATTCCTTGCTCATGCAAACCTAATCCTCTTCCTTGGTATTGCATTCTTTGAGCGCTTGTTGGGGTACTTTTTTTTTTGCCAAATAAGATTTAAACTCCACATTGTTCCAATTTCAAAACCATGAATATTTCCCATTTTCTCATTCGAAATCTTGCATACATTAAAGTAGGTGTGATCTCTTTGGGATGCTATATATTTATCTTGGGCATGCTTATTTGTCTCTTGATCATTTTAGGTATATCAGTAGCAGTCACTGTGCATTTATTTTAATATATATATGTATCCAAAGGGAGGCCAAATTCATCTCTCACATCTGGGAAATGGAGTGGATTGGACTGAATAGGAGTGGGCTTTGAGTTTTTGATCCTTGGATGCCATTGGGTGGATGAGGGGATCATCTTGGATTTCTTGATCAATAGTAAGATCTTTATCAATGATAGGCTCACCTTGGATTTCATGATCAAAGATAGGATCTTGATCAAATCTTCGATTAACTTGGATATCATGATCATCTAGAGGGGGTTCTTGGATGGACTCAGAGATAGGATCATGATCAAGGATTGAATTAACTTGGATTTCATAAATAGGATCTTGATCAAGCCTTATATTATCTTGGATATCATAATCATCTATATGGGTATTCTGGGTAACTTAATCTTGATTCATGCTTAAGTTTATTTCATCATGAATTAGAATTTTCTCTTAACATAGATCAAATAGTTTAGATAATGGAATTTTATTTTGGATAAGGATATGATCTTCTTCAATAGGCTTGATATTTTGGTGCAAAAATAATAGAGTTTGGATAGGAATATCTTGAATGGGCTTAGGATTTTGGCATGACAGTAATGGAGTTTTAAGAGGATGCTCTTAAGTGAGCTTGATGGGTGATGAAGTGCATGATGTTGAGAGATGTTTTGATGGTATAGGATTAGCAACATGACAAGATTGGTTAAATTTTCTTGCATAATGGAGTTCAAGATCCTTTAGTATCAATCCTTGGAGAAAATACCTAAAATGTCTTCATTCAAGAATGGGTTTTTGGATTGGGATGGAGTAGATAGTAATGGTTTAGAGGGTGGAGGACTATAATAGGAGACTATGTAAGGGGGAAATTGAGATCATGCAATGTGTAATTAAATTGAATGAATGGAAACTAATCTAAACAAACAAAAAGATGATTCATGCCCATTACTCATGAAATGAACGATATTGAAATTATTGAATTCAATGAACTAAAGAGAAAAGCAATCAAAGAACATACAAAGAATTCAATAAACTAAATTTGTTACCCGTACTGTGTTGGAGTGTGTTCACGAAGATGTTGGGTTGTTCGTATCAATGTGAAGCCTCCATTGTGTGTGTGAAAGCTTGAAGAATGTGTGTGTATGTTAATCAAAAATCTGTGTAAAGCTTTGTCAAAATATCGATTAAGCTCTTTGCATTACTTTGTTGTGTAAAATATGTTAATTCTCTGATCATTTTTTAGAAGAAATGAGGTTGTTATATAGAATTTGTGTTTTGAAATGAACGCTCAAGATCACGTAGTAGAATATATTGATCAACAGTTCAAAACTTTTAAGAGGATTTAGATGGGAATAATTAGTGCAAATTGATTACATAATTGGTGTGATTAAAGAAATCATTTTGAGTGTTTAGTGGGATTGAGGAAATAGATTGAGCCTGCAGTGGAATTGAGGATTGAGGAAATAGATTGAATAATATGTGGAATTGAAGAATAGATTGATCTGTTAGGAAATAGATGGATCAGTCAACCAATCAGATCGAGCAATCGGTGGTTTGTAATTTTCTCAATCATGAAAGTGGGTGAGGATAATTAATTAAATGATTTAATTAATTAATATGTTTGGAGTTGAATGTACAAATCAAGTTTGGCTTTTGCAAACAAAGTGATATTTTTTTGATTTGGGGAAAGTGAGAGTTAAATTATTGTGTTTTAATAATTTAATTGACTTAGGAGAATAAAGTGAATTAGTGACATAATTAAATTGTTGATGTTATTTAATTAATCAAGAGGAATTAAGTTAGATTAGGACTTTATTAAATAAATAAAATTTATTTAATTTGTCAAAAATGATGAAAAAGTGAATCAATTAAATAATGTATTATTATTCAATTAATAGAGGAAATTATGGTTGTTGATGTGAAATGCGGTGATATTTAGTGGTAATGATGTCGATGATGAGAAAATTTCATTTAGGGTGTGCGATAAGTGTTAGGTCATTTTTACATGTCTATAGAGACAAATAATAGATTGGAATAAGATGTTGAGGTTACAAGGATTTCTTGGTTTTGTTAAGGGGGTGGAGATTTAAGATATGGATGGGTGATAAGAATTTGGGATATGGATTGGTGTTAAGGAAGGCTTTGGATGGAAGATTGGTTTCCCTTGTCATAGGTAGGAGAATGAGAACTAATGAATGTTTGTTGGGGCTAGGAGATAGGGATTTGGGATATGATTTGGTTCAAAGATTGGTTTCCCTTGTCATGGTTGGGAAGATGATGACCAATGGATGTGTGTTGTGTATTAATGGTATAAGTTGTGTTAATCAGTTCTTGATATTTAGGACTAATGAATGGGTGATTAAAGCTTATGGAATCTTGGTATTGAGGGTAGGTGGATGGGTGACTAAATATTGTGGATTGTTGAAAATGTGGTTGTTGTTGCAAAAGAGGTTCTTGGTAAGTAGGTAATAATATTATTTTTTTGGATAGGTTATTGTTGGAAAGTAGGTTGGTATGTTTTTTGTTTGATATGTTATTCATGTTGATATGTGGGAGATAGTGTGTATTATTGTTGTTGTTGGAAGATGAATTAGGATGTGTTTAGAGATAATGGGTATTTTGTGATGAAGTGTAAGATGAAATAATTGTTAATTGAGAAATTATGGTTGGATTCTAAGGTAAGTGGGGTTTGAGTTTGGATGAAAAAGATAGTTAATCCTATTGGATAATGGTTGAATTTGAAACCCTATTTCAAGGTGATAAGCAATCAAATACTCTTTGGGTTTTTCATTTTTCATTTTTCTTTTGGATTTTTGTGGTTTTTGTTTGAAAGCGTATAATAATAATAAAAAGACAAAATGAATAAAAATATAAGGCTCATAAAGGATAAGGCTCCCATTGGGCTTCAATTGGGGAGGTTTTAATCTAATAATAGCATAAAAAAAAAAATGTAATAATAATTTTAACAAGCATGATGACTGACCGATCGATAATTTTGAGGATTTAACGACGCCTTTGATTTCGAGATATTGAGATATTCTTTCGATCCGACGCCAGCGCTGATGATCTTGACGATTTTTTCGATTCTGATCGATCCGATCCTGATTGATCGATGTCTGGATCGATCCGACTGATGAATGTGGGTGAGAGAGAGGGCAGGATGGCACAAGAATAGTGAGACAGAATCAGAGGAGAGTGGTGACAGAGAGAAGAGACAAAACCTAGGGAGGAACAAATGAGAGGGGAGCATGGAGGTAGAGAGATGGAGAGGGGAGATAGAGAAGTAGAGAGGGAAGGAGAGAGGGAAGGAGAGATGGAGGGAGAGCTAGGGATGGAGAGAGAGAGAGAGGTGGGTAGAGAGAGGAAGGGGGGAGATAGAGAGACATAGAGAGGGAAGGGGAGAGACAGAGAGTTCTTGAGCTCAAGGGGGAGAGAGTCAAATAAAGGGATGGAGATAGTGAGAGAGTGGTCTAGAGCATAAGAGATAAACATTGAGTGAGATAGAGAGAGAGAGAGATGATACAACTTGTTGATTATTCAAATTTGAACTCTTGATTATTGAAATTTAACATGCTCATTACTGAAATTTGATTGTCTAAAAAATTATAAGATTTTCCAAAAACTAGAATTTGTATTATAACTCCAAGAGATCTAAAACCACTCTCAAACATCCTAAAACTATATACATGAATTATAACTTAAATTATAAGAAAGTAATTGTCCATATGTAAATGTCAACTTAATGTATATTTCATGTATATAATTTCACTTGCAATGAAAGACAAAGACAAAGACAAAGAAAAATAGAAAGAGTTCAAGAAAATGCATTGTAAAAACTCATCATTCACATTTTGCGAGTGCCAAATTTTCCACTCGCCAAATGCCTTGCATTGGGAAATACCAATCCTTTGATGTAAAAAAATATGATTTTTTGAAAGGATGACAAAATTTCACACATTTTTGGTCGTGCTCTCTATCAAGTTTGCATGTGTTTCAATGAAAACTTATAAAAATACCATGATGACATTAAGCTCTCTCTTAGCTATCTAACCATATAATTTTTTTTATGATTTGATTATGTTAAGGTTTTCATCTTTAACTTCTTTTGTTAGTGTCTTTGTTTTTTTTCAAAAACCAACATGAGCTAGTTTGGGTATAATTTTTTACTTGTTCATCGAATTTTGAAACAAATTACATTTTTAGAAACTAGACTCCATTCTACATGTATTGAAAAAATGATTTTGATTAGTTTTCAAAAAATTTAGGGGGAAGCACACTCAAATTTATGTTTTCCAAGATGTGTCCACTTCAAAAATTAGTAAAATATTATATATTCATTAAAAAATTAGCTAAGAAACTGGTATAGACTACATGGTGTTAGCTAATTTCTTGTTGAAACAATTTTTGAAATTCTAAAAAAATGTTAACTTTGTTGATTTAAGAAAAAAAGTGACATCATAAGATCCCTTTTTGTGTCACAACTTTGTGCACTTATCCATTGAGATCTAATTATTTTAAATCTTCCTTCTCTTCCTCTTTGTCGATTGTATTTGTTTTCAAAACTCTTATTCAATTTCTCTTCCACCTTCATTACAAATTAATATGCTTCTTCTACTTTGTTTAATTTCACCATGTTTAGCTCTTCATGAATAATTCCTCTTTATCTATTGATGTCTCTTGCAAAAGTTTCTTTACTTGCTGCACTATGTTCAATCCTATGACCATCTTATAGAATTATTTAGTATATTCTACATGGCCTTTCTCTTTTTTCCTTAGATTTTGTAACCAATTCAACATTTAACTCTTAGTAAACAAGTATAAATTGATTTTTCAGTTTCACTTTCTTTTTCCCTTCTATTTCTTTCTAATTGTGTTTCTTTCCACCAAGTAGAAGCATGTCCCTTTAGTTTGTTCTTAGCGAACCTAACCTTTTTAGAATCTACAATCTCAAATTCAAAATACTATTTGTGGACACCGAAAAATGTCTTAGTCTATGAGCGTCATTTTTCTTGGTCTTCGACTCCGCGTAATTAAATAATTTTAATTATTTAATTATTCTTGATCATATTCCTCTATTAATTAATTAATTTTAATTAATTATTTAATTAATTCACTTTGTAAACTTTATTCTATCTTGATCAATTAAATAAATTAATTGCATCGCTAATTCCCCCTTTCCTCAATAATTAAATAAATTACTATTTATTTAATTATTTGCTTATCATCATTCATCTATAGTTAAATAATTAAAACTAACTATTTGACTATTCACTAATCTTTTAATTCTCTATAGTTAAATATTATCGAAATTATTTAATTATCCTTCAATGCTTCCCTTCTATTAAATAATTAACTCAAAGTAATTATTTAATGATCTTTTCCCATTTCCTCTTATTTAATTAAAATTATTTTAATTAAATGCCAACTTGCCTTTTCCTCAAATAAATAATTTAAATAAATTGTTTATGCCTCCACTTGTCCAGAGATTCCTTCTCATGAATTAAGTGATTTTAATACTTAATTTCTCCACTATCTCATTTTCAAATCTTAGTCGTCGATCGTCTCTAGGCTCTTTCTAATCTTGACAGTCCATTTTGTAACCTCCACTCTTTTGTGTTGCATGTCGTCTCATCCATCGATCTTGGAATATTTCTAGAAGCTTGATCTTGACTGTATGTTCGAATGGTTGTCTATAAAAGAAGCCTTTCTCTTCCATTTTTTCCTTAACAACCACTTATCTCCAACTTTCTTGCTTACAATTTGCAGGTATCTGCACAACTTCAACTACAAATCTGAGGGCATATTTGCAAAAGAAGAATGAGGAGAGACAAGGGAATTTATTCAAGTTCAAGCATGGGAAGGGTTTTCATTTGATGCTTTCATTTTGCTCATGTTTTGATTGTTTTCTCTTGTTTTGGATTGGGTTTTGGCTTAGTAGTGTTGTGGTTGTCACTATAATCTAGGATGGCTCATTTTAGCCCATCTTACATTGGTGAACCTGATGTGAAAACAAGTTTTTACAAGATCTATACGACTTTTTCTTTGTTTTTACAAGTTTTCATACGAAACGATGCAACAGATGTGCCACGACACAAGTGTGGAGAAATGACGCATCTGCTAAGGGAAATGACACAACTGTTGGGTGGGCAACTGAATTCAAAATAACGATGCATACATGAAAAGCAGCGATGCATCTATGCGCGGGAGCCTAATATTTAAAATCACGATGCAACTGATATATCGTGATGCATTACAGCTACGCATTTTCTGACCTGAAGGATGTAATCGCTTGGTTAGGTATAATTTTTTTTGTTTTTAGTTCATTCAAATTTTTTTCTTTTGGGTTTTCAAATAGAGTAAGGTTTTTGTGTTCTAACTATTTCTTTCTAGCATGTGGATTTGGATCTAAGGAGTTATCAAAAATTGTTTCTTTAGAAACAACAACAAAAAAATCAATCTCTTTACTAGTTTAGATTTAAGTAATTTTATTTTGTTTGTTTTTTGCAACTACAACTTGCATCAAGATCATAAGGGTAAAATGAACTTGCATATCTCATTCATAAGGATTTAAAATGAACATAAAAATGTATTCTCTCACCCATGGGAATTAAAATGAACTTGCATCAAACATCATTGGTATAAAAAGAATTTGACTGTCTTCAAAATCATAAGCAAAGGGTTAAAATTTACAAGTGTCTTTTGTGTTTCGTGGTTTACAAATTTTTTTAGTGTGTATGCTCTCCTCTCGCACCATTCGACGATCTTGAGGATCAAAATCATTTCTTTGGAATTTATATAATCACACCCCACATTTGGATTTTGGGCTAAAAATGAACCCCATGCTAGTGTGAGGTAAAGGCGTTTGTGTATGCTCTCTCCTTATGCTTCGTGCAATCTGGGAGATCAAAAATAGCATACTTCCTTGATATTATGTACCTTTCTTTTAGAAGGCCTACCACCTCGCTTTGAAAGGTGGGAACGACCAAAGCAGTAAAAAGCTAAAGCCAAGATCTTCCAAACTGCTATATAAGAAAAGTGCTTCTTGATGAAATTCATTTAGCAATAGGTGTGGATGTGTCATACTGACAAGTGCCACCCTTAGTAGCCTCATGAGCTATGTTAAAATCCTTTCTTAGGAAGGGACTGGGAGGCCTCTTGATTGAATATAATCTTGAGCTAATCTTTCTGCATGTATGGACACCTTGAATGGATGCCCTTACTAAGAACCAATTTGTGTTAGTGGCCACCAACCTTTTATATGCTCATTGATCACAAGAGGTTAGACCTCTGAAAGTGCCCCGCGTCTTCACTAACCATGTGTAGAGATAGGAATTCCTCTTTGGGGAATGAGACTTGGTGAGCCTGAGAAGTGAGTGTCATGGAGGGGAGCTAGTGCCACCAAGTCTCTAGTTGTCCGCCTTGTTTAAGTGGCTGGAGAAATACAAGTGGGGATATCAACCGATGGTTTCCTTTCCAACCATAAGGATTGTGTATTTTTGTCTATGGGTGTTTTATTTTGAAATCAAAATTTTTCACATCCAAAACCAAATCAAAAAAAAGTGTTTGTGACTATATTCTATGTTTTCGAATTCAAATTTCATCAAATTAAGTCAAAATCTACCCAAAACCATCAAAACTACAAAATCAACATTATGTCACTACAATTGATAAAAACATGCCCATAATTGATATTTTGTGTTGCAACTGCTCATTGGAAGACCACAACTATTATATTGAATTGCATTGTAGAAAATAGAGCTGCAACTGTCATTTTGAACTACAACTGCACTTTGGAAGCCTGCAACTTGAAACAACGCATTTGTAGAAAAAAATGCCATAACTGCCTAATAACCAAAAACATTCAAAAATATTTATCTAAAATCTAATCAATTCATTTTACAGTGACCTTGACTGTTAAACCAGAGACTTGCAAACCTTTACCAATTCACTCTAGCATTTCCATTTAGGATTACATTGCATTATAGGTTGCCTTCCCCATCCTTTGCATTGCATAAATTAATGTTAAACTTTAGGTTACATCTCCCTTTCAACTTTTAGACATAGCAAGACTACTAAGCTTTTGGATAGTCCTTGGTTGCTTATCCAATATGTCATTGACCTTCACTCATCATTTTACCAACCTTTGTCATTGTCACCTTTATCAAATTTGATTCTCAAGCTTGTGTCCTAGTACCTTGTCAAAATTATCATCCTGATTATCACAAAGGTCAATGACATTTGGGTTTGTTACCTTGGGCCTAAATTAGCTTGGTTGTCATCCTTTGTCTCAAATTTTAGGATTCAAATCCTTAGCATTACCATAGTCTCATTTGGATTCATATCATACCCTTTGACTATAGCTTCATTATCATCCTATCAATTCTTAGCCTTGCATTCAACTCACACTTTGCATCCTTATATCCCAAAAACAAAAAAAGCATAGTTGAATTTCATCTTAATCTTAGTTGCATGCTCCAAATGGTAGCATGGAAAAGTTCAAAGCCCAATTTTTGGCTTAGGGGCTTTCTCAGAATGAAGGGATTGACTATGAGGAGACTTTCACTCTGATTGCCAAGTACTCATCCATAAGAGCTATCATTTATGTAGCAACTCAAATGGGTTGGAGGATTCACTAGATGGATGTAAAGATGACCTTCCTCAATGGTGTGATTAAGGAAGATATTTACATAGAACATCTAAAAGGATTTGAAGCACATGGGATGGATTCTCATGTATGTAGGTTGAGAAGAGCATTGTATGGGATCAAGCAAGCTCTCGGTGTGTGGTATTCACATATTGATAGTTACTTGTAGAGCATGGGCTTCATCAAGAGTGAGGTAGATCTGAATCTGTACTATGTTCAAGTGAAGGGAAGACTTCTCATATTGGTGTTGTATGTTGATGACGTATTTCTCACAAGGTTAGGGGAGCTCATAGAAAACTGTAAGAAGGATCTTGCAAGAGAGTTTGAGATGAAGGACGGGGTTGATGCACTAATTTTTGGGATTGGAGTTGTGGTAGGAAGAGGGAGAGATATTCCTTAGACAAGGGGAGTACTTTCTTTATATCATGAAGCAATTTAAGATGGAGGACTGTAAGCCCATGTCCATGCCACTTGTGACCAATTGGAAGAAGATTGATGCTTCTAGATCAGAGACAATGGACCCAACTTTATACAAATAGTTGATAGTCAGTTTATTGTGGAGCCTAAACGTGTGCATTGGATAGCTGCGAAGTATTTTTTTAGGTATCTTTGAGGCATAGTTGATTGTGGGTTGAAGAATATTCAACAAGATGG
>VDFB02145341.1:0-62835 GCA_007258455.2 Sequoia sempervirens
TATTAAATTATTGCATGTGAAAATATTAATTAAGCTAAATCTATTCCATTAGCTTTCTTTTAATATTGTTAGAAAGAAATAATGGAAATTACTTTGTATGAAAATATAAATTTCTTAAAAAAGTCATTTAAAAAAAGAGGAAATGTCTAGTTTAAAAAAGAAAAGACCAAGTTTATTTATTTCCTTTTTAAAGATAGTGTACTTTTATTATTCAATTACATGCTTGTGTGTACTTGCTCCAAAGTAGATTCCTTTATTATTTCAAGCTTTAATTAAGAGATATTTTCTTATTAAATTATGCTTTCAAAATGGAAAATTTATATTTTCCATGTCCACAATAGTTGGATGTATATGATTTTTTTTTATAAGATTGTTAAATGCAATTTATAGATTAAATTTTAAAAATGCAAGAATAGAGTTAAAGTTATGACAATTTTTTCTAAAATTTGAATGTGAGTTTAAAAGCTTATTGTTGTGCATATTCGACATATGATGGTATGTAGGATTTTTAGGAAATGTTGTGATTCAAAAGTTAAAATTTGAAGGTTTATGATGATGTCATCAATGGATGATTTGGGATTTTATTGTTTTAGGAATTTTTTTATGCAAATGAAAATTCAAATTAAAACATCATTTGAATGATATTATTTTGTGGGGAGGATAGTCTCCCTATTGTTTTAGAATTATGCATCATTGAACAATGTGTCATGAATTTTTGTGTTATTTTCCATGCCATGTCAAAATTGTAAATTTGGTACGTTTGACACTTAGAATTGGGGTATAGGGTAGGAAAGGAGTGACCTCTCACCATCTGCTAGGGTTCAAAATAAATTTTTGGATAGAGCCAAGTGAGAAGTTTAATCAAGTGATAGTATAATGTACATTGGGAAAAGCCATTTGATTAGATAAGTACACCATGTATCAAATGCCTCATGAGGATTTGGACTTGGATGTATGGGACATGTTGTGATCTTAGAAGTTGGTGAATATCATTTAGTAACCTCATGTAAGGTGGATTTACTACTCAACATTCTACATGGCCATTTTTTATTGTAGTGACATTCCTCGACTTACTTTTATGATCCCCATCCTATCCTATCTATGATTTTTGTATCTAATGTATGTTGAGACCAATTAAATGTGTGTTGATGGATTTGTTGTACCATCATACATGTATGTTTGTTGGTATTTATTGATGCATTAATGTATGGATAATCCTCATGAATGCATGTTTGAATTCTATTTATGTATCGATTTGAATGCATTGATAGTGTAAATATCTGTAATGCATGAATGTTGTTTGGAATTCCTTATATTTTTTTGTTGGCAAGAGTGTTGCTACATATATTCTTGTATCTATTATAATGACATGAATGTTTCTATGTACTCATTTTGTGTGAATGTGTTTGGTGCCTATTATTATTTCATGCCCTATTGCCCATTCCTTATCATTTTTGGCCCATTATTTATATCGATCTAAGATATCTTAAATGGGTCCCCTAAGTGTCTAAAAAATGCAAAATTTTGTGAAATCCTAAGTCTAAGCTCTTCCTGGCATTTTCCATAGTGATTTTGTGTTTGTCAGAGTCATAGTTTTGAGGTTGTTCATACCTTCAAGTCTTGCCTACCAATCCAACACCCCACTTTGTTGCTTGTCAAAATTTTCCTATGTTTTCTTTAAGTGTTTTAGAGTTTCAAATCCCTCCATGCCTATCAAACTTGTCATCTCAAGCATGCCCTTCGCAAAAATCCAACACCCTACATTTTCCCACTAAGTCCCTCATTTTCCCCTTCCTCGATACCTTCACTTCAAAAATTTCTAAGTCCTTTAAGTTAGGCTTTTGACCTTTCCGTTAACCAAGTACACATTTCCACCATTCCTTGAAAGACTAAAAACTTGTCAATAACTCTATAAAGTCTTTCAGAGTTAGACTTTTGACCATTCCTTATTTTGGCACCATGTAAAGCCCAACCCAAAAATTTGATCCTGATAGACCAATGTACTTCCTATGTCAAGGTTATCTTGTCAGGCTTCCCTATTAGACCTTCCTCACCTAGTATTCCAAATCATGGAACTTCACCATTTGATAGAAAAAGTTATACCTATCCATGACACTATAAGGAAGCTAAGGTAGCGGAACAACTTCCTACACTAATCTTGAGAGGAGAAAAATGCAAAACTTTACAGATCTTTAACAATTACAAAAACTTAAACACAAATATCATGCATACCACAACACAATGACTTATATGGGGAAAACCCTTTCAGGAGAAAAACCCCACACTCCAAAAGTCGCCCAATATATTATTCAGAAATCAAAAGATTACAATATACTTGCAGAGCAAGCTTCTCACAAGAGTATCACCACCATAGATCAAGAGACAACATGACCGCTATCAGACTCTCAGAATACACCCCTGTCTACATACAACCCTTTTGCTTATAACAAGATTTTTGCAACCTTCTAGAATTAGGGTTTTACAAGGTCATTTTTCATTTGATGTGTTAATGGAAAAAACCTTGACGTGTCATTGGGAAAAAACCTTGATGTGTCAGCGGGAAAAAAACCTTGACATGTCAGTGGGAAAAAACCTTGACATGTCAGCGAAATTGTTTTTCGAGTGTACAATATTTGCATGATTAGTCGCCACATACCAACATACATCCTATCAACAATAAATCGTATATAATTGCAAGGTTGATACACATTTTAACTCGTCTCCACTTTGAACGCCTGCATGAGAGCAACATGGGGTATAACCATCATCTCTTTAATTGCTAGAGGCCAAGGCCCATAGTCTGAACCACTATCTAAACTTTTGTGTTCTAGAGAAGCAGTTAAAAGATCAAACAACATTCATCAAAGTCTCTACCTTAACCAACCTTCACCTTTCATCTTCAACCATATCTCTAACAAAATGATACTGGCATCAGTATTGGTCGTACGAAATGTGGGTTCTTGGCTAGACATATCACATTAGTACGTGCGGGTAAATTGTCATTGCACCTTGTTTTCGCCACCAATATCTAAACTCGGTCTCTTAAGGTCAAGTGGATTTTTTACAAGCCTTAATTGCTTCCATATACTCTATGGTCAGTGGATCCAGCTCAGGATGGGGACAGAATCACTGTCAACTTCACTTTCCCAGTCTGAATCCACATAACCATGAATATCAAAGGAAATATCAGCTTTAGCCACATTACTATGATAACACATGGAATAATCTAAAGTACCATGTAAATAGCTAAAGACTCTTTTAACTGCATCCCAATGAAATCCTATTAGGTTGAACGTATCCGGAAAGAACTCTCCCACTACCAGGCAATATGCGGTCTAAGTAAAAACTCCTGCTATACATCAAACTTCCAACTGCACTCTGGTAAGGAACTCTCCTCATTTCTTCCATCTCTGATGGAGATGTTGGGCAATTTGAAATAGATAACTTTGTTCCAACTGAAATAGGAATGCACAATGGTCTACAATCTTGCATATCAAACCTCTGTAAAATTAAGTTGACATATTTGCTTTGGCCAAATACATGGCTTTACATTCCTCCTATCTCTTTTTTTAATTTCCATCCCAAGAATGTTTTTAGTTGCACCAAGATCTTTCATTTCAAATTGCTTGACAGAGTTGAGCTTTTGGTTCTAAAATCATACCTTTCCCTCTACCAATAAATATTATCATCAGCATATAGTATGTGAGGAAACAATCCCAATGGGTTTTATAATAAATACAATGATATGATTTAGAACACTCAAATCCCAAACTCATGAACACATATGTATCAAATTTCTAGTACCACATCCTAGAACTCTGTTTTAAGCCATACAAAGATTTCTTCAATTTGCAAACCAACTTACTTTTACCTTTCACCACGTAGTGCTCTAGTTGTGTTATATAAATATCCTCCTCCAAATCACCATGAAGGAAATAAATTTTCACATCCATTTGCTCAACCTCTAAATCATAAGCAACATCAATAGGAAGCAAAAATCTAATAGATGTCATTTTTGCAACAGGAGAAAACATCTCACCATAATCAACACCCTCAACTTGAGAGTAACCCTTCGCAACCAACCTTGCTTTGTACTTCTCAATACCTCCTTCTGGACCAATCTTTCTTGAACACCATTACAACCAGGTTTTAGATCCTTAGAACAGTAAGGTACAAGATCTAAGTGTATCATTCTTTTTCAGGATGTCATTTCTTCATCCATAGAAATCTTCCAATTCTGCATCATTCATACCTAGTTCCTCTTCTACAGATCTGGTTTCATCCATGTTAGTATTCAAAGAAAAAATGCATCTACAATCATTGAGTGAATACCTTTTAGGTTTTTTTCTATGCCTTATAGACCTATGAACAAGCTGAGTTGGAGGTTCTTCATCCTCTTTTGAAGATTTAGAGCTAAGATGAGCTATCCTCAATTTGTTATCTATCCCTTGGGCCTCGATTCCAACTTTTCTCAAGTGTAGAAAGTGGAACCACATCTTCATTCACTTTGTCACGGCTGCAATGTAATAAAAAGGAGCGGATTTTCTAAAAATAACACTTCTATATATTACCTTTTGTGCAACAAGATCCCAAAACTTGTATCCTTTCACACCATAGTTATATTCGATGAAGATACATTTCATAGCCTTGTTCTCCAACTTTGTTTGCTTCTTCGTTGGCACATGTGCATATACCTCACAACCAAAAACTCTAAGATGTTTTAATGAAGGCTTGTGACCTGACCATGCCTCCATAGGCATCTTATCAACAAGAGCTAATGTAGGAGAAATGTTAATCAATTGGCTCGCAATTGTATCAACTTCAACTGAAACCTTTTTTTCTAGGCCGATTACCACTCAACATACCACAACCTTCTCCATCAATGTCTTGTTCATTCTTTCTGCAACTCCATTCTGCTGTGGAGAATACAGAGTTTTCTTTTGTATATGAATACCACAATCCTTACAGAATCTATCAAAATCATTAGAGAAAAATTCACCGCCATTATCAGTCCTCAAACATTTTATTTTCTTTCTAGTTTGCAACTCAACCATTGCTTTAAATTCTTAAAATTAACTGAGAAAAATCATGTTTACTCTTTAGAAAATATACCCATTTCCTTCTACTATAATCATTAATAAATGAAACATAATATGTGGATTTGCCAATCGAAAGGACATCTATAGGACCAAACACATCGGAATGAATAAGATCCAATACACCACAAGATTTATGAGAACTTGAGTAAAACTAAATGTGTTTTGTTTTCCATAAATAAATGCTCACAAAATCAAATTCAAGATTACAATAAGAAAAACCTTCAACAAGGTTTTTATTTTTCAAGGTCTTTAGACCCTTTTCTCCAATGTGGCCAAGTCTCTGGTGCCATAACATAGTTTTCTCTTGGAGGTAACTTTGTCTCAGAAGAAAGAGCACCCTTGGGTACCCAAAATTCATGACCATCTGCTAAAGGTGAAACCCTCACTTCTTCTACAAACTTTCTTTTCACATAAGTACTATTGCACTCAATAGTGCATGCATCAAACTTATTCAATGTCCCATATCTGACACCTCTAGAAATCACCATAACACCTCTAACCATCTTGCATCCTACATCAGAAACTACTACCTACACACCCACATCTATTAGTTTGCTCATAGATAAACAAATTTCATGCTAATCCAGGGATATGCAACACACCATTAATCTTTTTTATTCTACCATCAAAAAACTTGATTTTAACTTTACCACAGCCAACAATGTCTAAATGAGAATCATCACCCAAGTACACCTTACCTCCATCAAATTATTCATATTCACAAAACCAATCTCTATTAAAGGTCATATGAAAAGACACACCTAAGTCAATTAACCATGCATCATTACCTGACGAGTTACCAAAGTCAATGAATGTGCATCACCATCTTCCTTCTCAGAATTGGAATTAGAATCAAATTTCTTTTTTTTCTTCTTCTTTTCTTCTTTGCATTCCTTATGAGCATGTCTAGGCTTACTGCAATTCTACCAAATAACTTTTGTCTTTCTAGGAGATTTAGATCTCCCCTTAGACTTGGATTTTTCATGCTTCTCATTCTTCTTCCCTTTTTCCTTAGGTCTTCCATGAACATTTAGGGCCTCCTTGGTAGTGATGGATACCTTCCTCCTCATCTCTTCACAAAGAAAATAACCCACCACATCTTCAGTCTTCAATATAACAGAAGTACTCCCAATAGCCATAACAAGAGAATCCCATGAATCAGGCAAAGAACAAAGCAAGATCTAACATTTCTTTTCCTCATCTATTTTGACACCAACTGATACCAATTGAGCCACCAACATATTGAATACTTCTAGGTGGTATGTGATTTGTCCACCCTCTTCCATTATCAAGGAATACAACTTCTTCCTAAAGAAAATATTGTTCACTAAATATTTGGCATGATACATCTTACCAAGCTTCTTCTATAGTTTTTGTACAGAAGTCTCTTCATGGACATTAATTAAAACAGAGTTTTCCAAGCATAATTTGATTAGACCCTTGGCTTTACGGTCCATAACATCATATTGAGCAGCTTGAGTAGGGTCTACAGGCCTTTAAACATTCTCATCAACAACATCCTATAGATCTTGATCTATCAACAGATCCTCCATCTTTAGCTTCCACATCTGAAAATTATTTCCAAAAAATTTCTCCACCTCTATTCTCCTTGATGAATTTTCCATCCAAAATTCCTAACAAGATCACAAAGTGTCTTTTGCACAAGCTCCCACTCAAATCTGGATTAGTTCAAAAAACCCAACAACCCACAACTAAAACCAAAGGTGATCAAGCTCTAATACCACTTGTAAAGGAAGCTAAGGTAGTGAAACAACTTCCTACACTAATCTTGAGAGGAGAAAAATGTAAAACTTTACAAATCTTTAACAGTTATAAAAACTTAAATCGAAATAAACACAAATATCATGCATACCACAACACAATGATTTATGTTGGGAAAAACCTTTCGGAAGAAAAACCCCACACTCCAAAATTTGCCTAATATATTATGCAAAATCAAAAGATTACAATATACTTGCAGAGCAAGCTTCTCACAGGAGTATCACCACTAGAGATCAAGAGACAACATGATCGCTATCAGAATCTCAGAATACACCCATGTCTACATACAACCCAGTCACTTATAACAAGCTTTTTGGAACCTTCTAGAATTAGGGTTTTACAAGGTCATTTTTCATTTGATGTGTTAACGAAAAAAACCTTGATGTGTTAGCGGGAAAAAACCTTAACGTGTCAGCAATTTTTTTACAAGTGTACAGTATTTGCATGATCAGTCGCCACATACCAACATACATCCTATCAACAATAAATTGTATATAATTTCAAGGTTGATACACATTTTCCCAATAGAGACAACCCAAAAAATCCATTAATGCATCTATAACACTCCCTAACTACTAGATCAGATATGATGACACCCAAAATCCATTCTTAATAAGGATTGGCACAAATTTAAAGGAGGAAAATGATGCTCAACTATACCTTAGTTATTATTTCAAATTCAATACTTGACATGTCATCCCTAGGTCACAATTTCAACTAATATCATGGGTGATTTTCTTATCCTCACACTCAATCCCATGAGCCATCAATGCTTAAAGGTATGACATGGGTGTATATGATGTTACTTTCACATTTCTAGATGTATACAAACCTCAAAGGAACACATTCTTCTATAGAACATTGATGAGAATGATGGTTAAGTCATGGGCACACTCTCTATAGTGTGCCCATGGTGGATCACACAATTTATTATAGTTTTGGTGCCTTCCTTCATGGGTATTCAAGTCCCAATAGTCCTCGTTCAAAAGGAGTCCTTAGTTTTTCAATAAAAGATAAGTAGAAGATAATTTATTTTGCAACATATTTTAAATTCTCTTTGGAGTTTTAAAAAATTGCTCAATGCCTTGCAATCAATAAAAAATTGTTTTTACCCTTTTCTCATTAGTTCTAACCTATTATGTAATCTTTAGTTTAGCAATAATATTTTTTTATTTGTGATGTGGGAAAAAAGGGATCTAGGGTCTAAATCACACTTTCTCCAACATCATATTGGAAAGGAACAAAAAATGATCACAAACACCCACTTGGCTACTAACCTCCATGGAAGAGACAAAATGGTGGATCAGGGTTTTGGTTCTTTTGTGGGGTTGAGGGATGATTGATTAATGATTAACTTGATTTGATTATGCAAGTGTGTGCCTAGGTCAACTATCAAGCTATAGTAAACTAATGTAATTATAAAGAAAAATAAAACTGAAACACAACAACGAATGACAAAATAACAGTGTAGAGATAGGGGACCTAGTGTAGACACCTAAAATTGACCACTTTTATTTGGGAAATTTTACCATAATTTTCTGTTTACATTCACTTCATCTATTAAATTAAATAAATAGCATTATTTATTTTATTTTATTCATATTTTACAATCCTCTATGTTAATTAAATAATGTTATGTTATTTAATTAAATATTCCCCATATCCCGATATTCGCCTAAAATCACTCTATTGATTTCCTCCTAAAGTCTAACCTTAGGTAAATAATTGTTCATAATTATTTACCCAACCTTGATTCCTCTCATCCAAAATTAAATAAATAATCTATTACTTATTTAAATCCTCCCCTCACATGTCACATCCTCCATCATCTCTCATTATCCCCCTAATCCTAATCCTAATCCACTATCTAGTTATGTGCACATACTTATTCATGGATTAATAGGTGTCTCATCCTCCATATTTCCCCACTTGCCCACTAATCATGGCTTAAACCCTAATCACTCACCTAATCCCTCCCCTAATCATTTGAACATTCCTAATCCTAGGATTAGGAAAGGGCTAATCCCTTTCCATTTATTACCTATCCACCTAGCCACCCTTCTCATTAATATTTCTCCTTTTGGAAAAGACCTCATGTCCTTTATGCACATGGGTCTTTCTTCCAAAAGTACCCAAAGGAATTTTAAATTCCTTTATTCCCTTGTCATACATTGGGAATGTAGGAAAAGGAAGACCTTTATGACCTTGATCCTCCCCATCTACCTATGGTACCTTTTGAGGCACCTTCTCCTTCTCAAACTCTCACATTGTGACACTTGCCATAGTCTTGAGGCTTGAGAGATCATCTCCCTTACATCCTCATTATGTCACTTGGAAACATCTAATGAGGTGATATGTATCAAACATTGAGAGCCATTGATCTTCATCCAACCAATCCTAACTATTCATCCCTTTTTCCTCTCTCATACATACCAAAAACTTAGTCATTTTTGAGAATCATGCAACCTTGAGCAATTTAGCACTGTTATGTTGTAAGATTCCCTTGAGAATACATACAAATCAATGATCTGGGGATAATCTACATAGCAAGAGCTTCGACACACTAGGTTTTCATCAAATTCCATGGAGGTTTGAGTTCTCGTTCACCCCACTATGATTATTTTTTTGGTTGTTTTTTAGTTGTTAAATCATTCACTTTGGAAACAAATTTCACTACACACAATCTAGCATTCCTAGTGGGACCAATGTCATGAGTTTTCTAAAAAAAAATTCCCTTTCTCTAGTTGTTTATGTCTACAATTTTAGTGTAGAGGAAATTGCACAATCACTTGGGCGGATACACCCTATAAATGTGAGGCTTCCTTCCTACATTGGTGATTGTGCTTTGACCACCCACTAACTAGTGGGCTTGTAGAAAGAATAGGTGATTTCTCCCTATTTGCGCTCTACAAGGGTGATCCCACCTCTACAAGGGAAATCCCACCTCTACAAGGCTGATCCTTCTCTACATGGGTGATCTTGCCTCTACAAGGGAAATCCTACTCTACACTGGTGATTTCACCTCTACACAAGTGACCCTACTCTACAAGGGAAACTTCATCTCCACAAAGGTGGACTTTCGTTGCAGGGGAAGTTTTTCCTCTACATAAGTGACTCTACCTCTACACAAGAAACCCTACTCTACAAGGGAAACTATGCCTCCACACAGGCAACCCTGCACTACAAGAGTGATCCTACTCTACACAAGTGATTATGCACTATTCTTAGGTGAATTTGTAGGTAACTTGAGTTTGGTCAATATCTTGTTGGATTTTAGATTTCTTGTGTATTTATTACTAACCTACTAACTCTTCATTTCAATTTTGATCTTTCTAACTCTCATTTGCAGCCTCGTGTAGTCAAAGATCTGTGTATCGAAATCCTAACAAATTCTTTGCAAGATGTAGCCAAATACTTTTGCTTTTTTCACTAGTTTAGGCACACTTCAGTTTCGCTAAAGGGTCAATTAACATTGTTTGTCATGTTTGGGATTGTTTGTTAATGTATGCTCTCCCCTTGTACTATTCAATGAGCCTAGGGATCATAAATTACAAATCGATCCAAATCTTGATGTGTCATCCCAAGAGTGCTAGCTTGTGTGTATGCTCTCTCCTTGCACTTCGTGCAAGCCTAGAGATAAAAAATTCCTAGCATACCCTTCCCTTTAGGAGGCCTACTTATGGATTTCATCCCCCAAGGGATGATCTCAAGCATGTGAATTGATAGGGTATATAAAGGGGGAGAATGAAATTTTTACCCCAATCTAGTTGTGTCATGTTTAGCAAAGCTTTGATACTTGGGTGATATCCATCTAGAAGTATAGGGTTGGTTTGAACAACTTTACAAAAATTCTCAACACATGATTGTGACGAGCTAGTGTTCACACACATGCCTCACATACCCTCTTGGTATTTAAAGGACACATTAGATCACCTATTTGATCCTAGCATAACACCTTTCAACCATTGCTTAGTGTAGTGCAAGGTAAAATATCATGCTTGAAGCTACTCACCATGTATCTCCTTGAGTAGAGATAGGAGCTCCTTGGGAAAATTTGTAGGGCCTCCAAATAAAGGGAAAAGGTGAGCCTTTATGTTACTGGATCCCTATCTATCGACTCTTGAAAGAGAGGTTCCTCACATCGATCTTGAGATATTAGCCTTTTGGCTAGTGGGTCTATGTTAAGTTAACACGCCCACTTGATTAATCTAGGTTTGTGCAATCTAGTGTGTCTTCTTGTGACTACCTATGCATGTCATCAGTCTATCCAATTAGCATCAATCTATCTTTTATCTGTTTGAGCCCTTTGTCATTTGGTCATTATCCTTGGGCGACTTCACCTTTTTCTTGGGAAATTTTGCCTCTACTCGAGTGGATTCACTTTGTTCTTAGGAAATTTCACTCCTAATCCAACCAAATTCATACTTGGGTGATTTTACCCTATACTTGGGTGATTCCATCTATACTTGGGTGAACCCGTTGGTCATCTAAATCCCATCCTCCTTGGGCGGATGAGCTCTATACTTGGGAAATATTATCATAGTTGGGAGAATCCACTCTATTATCATGTGATTCTACAATTAGGAAATCTTGTGTCTCCTTGGGTGATTTTTCCCTATTCATAGGTGATTCTACCAGGTCAAACTCTTAGTCACTCTTGGGAAGATACACTTTGTTGATAGGAAATTTCATTCTTGGGTGGATACACTCTATTGATAGTTGATTCCATTCTTGGGTGGATACGCTATGTTGTTAGGAAATTTTATTCTTGGGTGACTTCATTCATACTTGGGTAGATATGCTATGTTGATAGGTGATTGTGTTCTTGGGTGGATACGTTCATATAGAGGTGGATCCACACTATTCTTGGGTAAATATGTTTCCCATAGAAAATATAAAGAGTAAACCCACTTAGCTAGAGATAGTTTGTGTTGTTTTGAAGCTAATCTCACAATCGAGATATTTTTTGCATCCATACATAGAGAAAACTGATCATTTTTGTCATATCACCCTTACTATAATCCATCAAAAATTTTCTCTTTCGACACAAGGAAACCCATAAACATATATCATCACTATCTGCATCATCCTACATGTGAATATATCCTCCTAGTGTTTGTTTGAGAACCTCAAAATCTTGATCCAATAATTATCATCACACTTTCTTAGGAACATTGCCTATTCTAAGTTAGTAATCCTTCTCAGTTGAATTATCCTACCTTGAGCAAGAGGTGTAGTTTTTGTTGAAATCAATCATGCTTGAGAACATTTCCCATCTCAAGTAAAATCCCATCATCCCCATCAATTGTGCTTGAGAACATAACCTATCTCAAATATCAATTGAATAAATTGTCATCTATCCAAGTTCTCAAACAGAGTTGTAGCATTAAATCAATCATCAAATCATACATTGAATCACCCTTTTTTATTCCCATCCTTGGGATTAGAGTCATCATCTTCCAACCAAAATCATCATCCAATATTTCATGCACATCACCACACAGTTACATCTTAAGAAACACATGGAATAACAACAACAATCTCATCATTCACCCTACTCCGTCGGTTTGCCTAGTAGTGGAGAACCTAAATACACCAACATGTAAGGGGGACCTTCAAATACCTCTCATCCTCATGACCTTGTATCTATCGAGGAGGAAATTGTTTCTCAACCTGAGCTCACTCCTAGTCTTTAGGAGCGCTATAATAATCCTACAATTGTACACATGACTGATCATCTCATAAATTCACATGTTGAGGCTATCCTCACTAAGTTCCTTGTGCAACGTACCAAATTTCCATACGAGTTTGATTTGTCCCAATATTTGGACACAGTGTGACCATCTACCCCTCATGCTCCTCCTAAGAATCTTTGGAGTCCTATACCAAACTTTGGGAATGATGTAGTGATACAAGTTCCCCCATCTCCCATCTAAATCCCTACATTGGGATCTGAGTCGAGACTTAGTCCTGTTCATGGTCCAGATCCTACATCTTCTACCTAGTTTCAAGGTCCAATCACCCAAAATTTTTAATATCTCGTTTCACAAATATCATTCTATCCCCCACCTCAAGGGAATATGATAGTTTTTGTGACCGATACCCCTGCATCAACACCCTAGCATGTTTCTGTTATACCAGTCTAACCAATATATCATATTTCCCATATCCCATTTTCATATTCTTCTCACATTCCACCTCCCTCTCATGTTCCACAATCCTATCCCAATCCCCCATCCTAATCTCATCCTAGTCCTCCACAATCATATTTCTCTTCACGAAAACATCAATACCCTACATCAACACCTCATGTGGATTCTCTTATACCTCAAGATTAATACCATTATCAACCTCCCACTACTCTACATCACACTCAACCTTTGTATTTCCCTCAATATCCTTTACATCAATAAAATTCACCTCCACCACCTTCATATTCCGCATATCAACCTCAACAACCCCCACAATAATATGTTAATCCTTAAGCACCTCATACCAATCTTCTCCAATACCCATCACAATCCTACCTTCCCAACCACCTCATAAAACTCCTAAAATCTATCATAACTATCAATTGCATCCATCTCAAACTCCCTCACAATCCTATGGGAATCCTCTTCAATACCCCCCTCAATATCAATCTCAACCACCTCGTCAACCTCCCAAAAATCCTCTTCAACAACCTTCATATTTTCATCTGTCACAACAATTATCATACAACCATCAATTGCAAAAATAGGCTTATCCATCTCAATCATCACAACAACTATCATAATTCAACACTAAACAACAACCATCATATAATGATCCACCTCTCAATCAATCTCATTATCCTCTTCCTCCACATAATCAATACACCAACAAAGCAAGTTCTAAAAGTCCCTCCCCCATCAACAACACCTAATCAAGAATGGGAGGACATGAAAGTTGCACTCAAGGATTTGTAAGTGGGAAATGCTAAGAAGTCCTTCAAATTTGAGGAGTTATGTTTGTCTCCCTTTGGTCATACCATTACAACTACACCATTTCTCAAGTACTTCAAAATCCCCAAATTTGACAAGTATAAAGGGAAAGGCGATCCTCAGGATCACATTAAAGAGTTCTATATAACTTTCCAAGAGATGGCCTACAATGATAATTATCTCCATCAATTCCCTCAAAGTTTAGGTGGACAAGCATTGGATTGGTTCTTATACCTCCCCCACGGATCCATTACTACTTTTGTGGAATTGTTTGAAAAGTTTGTAATGCATTTCTCCTATAACCTTGAACACGAGATCACCATGCTTGATATGTGTACCAATAAATAATGCAATAGAGAAATTTTCACGAGTTATTTATAGAGATGGAGACCTTAGACTAGTCATATTTCATGGTCTTTACCTAAGAAGAAATTGGTAAACATCTTTATTGAAAACTTACACATAGAAATGAATTTTTATTTACACATCCATTGTGCATCCTCATTCAATGAGATCATTGAGAATGGTGTCACTATTGAAAAGGAACTTGTAGCTAAGGGATTAGTCAAGATATATAAGGAAAACATTGATAAACCATCTAATGATAAAATAGTTTTTGGAACAAGAACAAGAACGTTGTCAATGATGGTGTCACATATACCAAAGATATTCATGTGGCTAACACATCTCAGGATAATCAAACTATGTCTACCTTACCTACCACGAATAACATCTTCGTTCTCCAAGGAGAACCTCAACCTCCTAATCAAGGTAATGTAAAATTCTCTTTCACTCCTTGACGGAAGCCTCTTGATGTGGTGTTTCATAACCTAGTACAATCCAATACACTTACCTATCTGATTACTCAACCTTTTGATGATACTAAACCAAAGTCTAATTGGTTTAAAGACAATGAGTATTGGTCCAAGGGGTTGAGATTAACTAGTTAAAGCATTGAATTCTCAATATGGAGATCCAAGTTTGAATCCCAAAGGGATATCTAAGTGGATTTCTAAGTTGTGACTCTTGGTCTTCCATTGGTTAGTTCAAATGTGGTTGCTTGAAAGGAGATAGTATTAGTTTCATGGTTGTGTTGACAATGAGCTTGTGTTGATCTCATGTTAATGCTCGAATGAGCAAAAAATAATTGTAAACGATTATCAATATAAAAATAGACAATGAGAAAAATTGTGAATATCATAGTATTAAAGGGCATTCTACCAATAAATGCTTGAAGCTCAAGAATTATGTCTATGACCTCATTGATAGAGGTGACATTACCTTAGATGGGATTTAATCCCCCTCATCCAATACTCAATAATAGATATATCATAATGATTTTCCAAAGCACTCTCAAAGACCCAACACATCCAATACTAATGATGGTTCAAGCAATCCCCAAAGTAATAACCAAAAAATATTGGACCAATAATGTTCTTCATACAAGTGTTCCCTTTAATTATGATAATATGGTTGATTGTATCACACAAGTTGATCCACATGTGGCTATGATTAGGGTAAAAGAAAAAGAACATCACTGTGTGGTCACTACTAGACGTGGTCAAATTACTATCCTAGGACCATTTAATGCACCTCATTTACCTCCAGTAGGTCCACATTATAATAATTTGGATCACCTTAGCAAAACCCCCACACAAATCTCTATTTTGGATCTTAAAAAATCATTCACAATGCACCAAGAGATCCTCACTAAATCCTTACAAGAAGCTCGTGTTCCTACCATCATTGATCCCACACAATTTCAAGAATTAGTAGGACACCTTTCATCCACCTATCAGTTGGGTTTTATTTAGAATGACATGATGCCAATCGATGCATCCCATAATCACCCTCTACACATTGAAGTCCTTATTTCCAAACACAAAGTAAAGAGGATCTTGTTAGATAATCGTTCTTCCCTCAATTTGTGTTCATTGAAATTTTTAAAATAGGTGGGGTACACTCAAGCTGATTTAGACCATCAAGTGATCACCATAAAGGTATATAATAATGCAGACCGAGATTCAACAAGAACTATTTGCCTCCCCATTCAGGTTGGTCCAACATTATAATACACCACATGCCATGTCATTGATCTTAACCTCCCTTACAACCTCCTTCTTGCTCGCCCATGGATTCATGTCATGCAGGCTATCCCATCCACATACCATCAATGCCTTAAGTTTCCTCACTATGGCATTGAGGTTACCATTCATGTTGATCCTAACCCTTTTGAGTACTATCATGCTCTTGAGGCCACTTTCCCTCACTCTTGACATTGCTCGGGGATAGAAATTGCACCTTGCAATGCAATTTTATCTTCTTCATATGTCATTCGCAACACACTTTCCACAACATCCAATTGAACTACTCTCCTTGAATCCAATTTTTCCAAGGTCAAGATCAATTATAAGGGTTGTGGGGAATATGAATAGAACACTGCTCTCAATGTGGACCCCATGCCTCCTTCTCCACATACCTTTGGGAGGCCATCTCAATCAAAGAAACCACAATTGTCAACCACTAAAAGATCGAGATCTACAACCTTCCAATCTTTGAATACTTTGGAACAAGAGCAAATTGAGGAAAATATTAGTCAATTGGTATATTGAGAAGAACTTAAGAGTTCTAATACACTCTTGGAATATTTTCAGGAGGCCTATCATATCCCTCATCAGATGGCTCAAAAGGTTAATTATCAAGGGAAAGGATTAGGAGCCCATGAGCAAGGTATGCTCCAACTCATAGATATACGGACTAACAACAACCATCAAGGGTCTTGGGTATGATTCTAAGTAGAAGGAGCCCTCCATATCACCCAATACTTCTAATAATGTCATTTCAAATTTTGTTCTCATGGAAGATGTCACAAATGAAGTCATTAAACTCTCCTATGATGATTTGGATGTCTCCTACCTATTTTCCACTACTAGCCCTGTTATTGACCTTCTGATTCATCACCTTGAACTTATTGATTGGGACCAACATGGATTTTCACACCTTAAAGTATTTCAAAATGATGAAGCATTTATTGAATCCATGGGTTTGTGTGAGGGTATGCCTCTTGGGGATCACCAATCAAATTTTATCTACACCCTTGATCAACAAGCCTACTTCGAGGAAGATGAACTCCTTAACCACAAAAATGAAAATCAAAAGAATTGTAAAATATCTTTCGGAGAAAACCTCCCTAAGGCACTTCTAGATCTATCAAAAGTAAAAACAAAGGGTGTATTTTCCAATGAAAACCTCCTTGAGACATCATAGGATGAGGACATTCATCTTTCCCTCATGGATACAAACTAGTTAGATAAATCTATCATTCTAATAGAAGGTACCAAAGATATCAACTTGGGCACTCCAACTGAACCACGACTTACATACGTGGCAACCTCTTTGTTAGTAGATGAATACCAAACATTTTACAATATTCTTCAAAGGAATTCTATCAAATTTTGCATGGTCATATTATGATATGTCGGGACTTGACCTCGCATTTGTGTTTCATCACTTGGTTGTTCATCCAAATGTCAAACCCGTTAAACAAAAGCTCTATAAAATGCATCCCCAAGTTGCATTGTTATTCAAGGTTGAGCTAGAGAAGTTTCTAGAAGCAGGATTTATTCGGCTGATTGGCTACTTTAAGTGTATTTCTAATATTGTTCATATTGCCAACCCAACCAGGGGCATCTGCATTTGCACTGATTTTAGGAGTCTAGACAAGGCCTGCCCAAAAGATGACTTCATGCTTCCTAACATTGATATGATTTTGAATCTAATAGTGGGCCATGCTATGTTGTCTCTATTGGATGGTTTCATAGGCTACAATCAAATCCATAGTGCAATAGAAGATCAACATAAAACTGCCTTTACCACTCCATGTGGCACCTTTACTAAGTCATTCCCTTTGGTTTGAAGAATGTTGGTGCCACTTATCAACGTGCCATGACTTTCATCTTACATGGCCTCACCGACATGATTATAGAAGACTATGTGGATGACTTTCTAAGAAAATAAACGAATAGAGAAGAACATTTGATCATCCTTGAACATATCTTTGCTTGATTGTAACAATACCAACTATGGCTCAATCTAAAAAAATGTGTCTTTGGTGTGATGTCAGGTAAACTCCTGGGTTTCATTGTGTCTAGAAGAGGCATAGAGGTTGATCCTGTAAAGTCAAAGAAATTATGGATATGCCTCCTCCTAAGACCCTTAAACAATTGAGAAGTCTGCAGGGAAAATTACAATTCATCCATAGGTTCATAGCTTAGCTTATTGATAAATGTCAATTGTTTAGTCAACTATTTTGTAAAGACAATTCATTTCAATGGAGTACTTCATATCAATATTTCTTTGATAAAATCAAGGAATACTTGGCTAACCCACCTATTCGCATGCCTCCTACACTTGGTAAACCATTATTATTTTACATGCCTGCTACTTTAGTTGTGTTGGGAGCATGTCTTGCCCAACATGATGAGAATGGGAAAGAAAGAGCAGTGCACTACTTCGGTCATACACTTATTGGTTATGAGCTCAATTACTCTCCTATGGAAAAAGGAATGCTTGGAAATAGTGTTCAATTCTCAAAAACTTTGAAATTACATGCTTAGTCATTCTATGAAACCCATCTCTAAAGTTGACCCCCTCAAATTTCTACTATCAAGAACATCTTTGGTAGGTTGTATGGTTGAATGGCAATGGATATAGATAATGGCTAGTTTTTTCTTCATCATTTTTTCTTTATCAGTTCATTTGTTGAGTTTCACAAACATTTCCAAGAATTCATACATATTTCATATGCCTTTTATGCACTTTGATAGACCTGAATATGTGGAAATATGAATATGATATATTGATATATTTTGTGTGGATTGTATGAATGTTCATAGGATTTAGTATTTTTTTTTGGTTTTTAATTGTGATTGATAATGTTGTGAATGTCTTAGTAGAAAATCTAACATCTTGCAGCCAAGAAGACTATAGCCCACAACAACTGGATTTTGAACCCACAACAAAGGACTGTGAACATTGTAAGGAGAAGCCAGAATAAGTAAAGATCAACAATTCCAGAGCGAAGTGAAGGTGGCTATTAAATGTTTATCCATAAGTCACCACAAATGCACTCTTATCCACTAATAAAGCAATTGGGAGAAGACGTTTGTTCCAAACAGAAGTGACCCATGACGTGACAGTTTCCACAAAACATGTTCTTGTCATGATAGTTAACTATTAGAGGCAAAGTCCTAGTTTGATTTTCCTTCTCCTGTTGCATATTTATGGTTTTTTGTTTTAAGGACTTGTCCTCTTCCTATCCTTAAGGGAGAGTGGGCATATGTATTTATGTTATGTTTTTAGTGCTTGTATGAATAAGACTCATCTTGAGCCTATATATTAGGATCAATGGTTGAGGAGCATAGCTAGTAACAACATCAGAGTGATTATTTTTGCTAGTTAATAGTTAATTGTTGTTAATTTTTTTATCAAGTTACAATGGATATGTAGTACTGAATGAGAAATATTTTAGAAATTCTTGTCAGACTATAAGAAGTCCATTTTTCATGCAATAAAGGATTTTAGTTTTCTATCATGACTTGTTGATCAAGTAGAGTGTATTTGATATCTTTGGTGGGTACAACAACTCAAGAAAGGGCCACTCATGGTACTGTCAACCCACCTTATTTTTTATTCTAGATTAGATGTTGCATTATTGAATTCATTTAAGATAAGATTCAATTATATGCATGTGAATTTTATGAATTCCATTATGTAATGTTACATTGAGTTATTCTTCAAAGGAGTTAGAAGTTAGAAGATAGGAGTCAGAAGTTAGAAGTATTAGTTAGTTGCAAGTTCATATTTGATAGTTAGCAGTTACAATATTGAGTAGTAAGTACTCATAGCGTAAGCAATATATTTATGTTAGTTCCCATTTTTTGCAATTACATGCTTTATTTCCTTTTTCAACTTTTACCATTTTCAGTACATATGTGTGACCACCCATGTTTCATCAATATAGGGCATAGTTAGGATCATTGAATGCACATATAGTGCTAGCATTGTCAAAATCTTACAAGCCTTGGTTGATAATTAAATGAAGCCTTTTGTGAAGGTTTGGTGAACTGTCCAATTAGGAACCCATCCTCTAAATTGTGTGTATGCTTTCAAACACCAAGTTAATCAAAACATTAGAAAGGCCTTACATTTTTTACGTCATTGTCGGGGACGATGCTACAATCAGGATTATCTTATGTAATTTCAAGCTTTCATAACTTTTAGTGTTTTTTTTTTCAACATTAGGGTAATTAGGTTTTAGCCACCAACACAAAAATGCTTTACTAATAATGTGTAGGAACCATTGATCTAAAGAGTCACAATCATTGTATGTGGAGACAACATGACGCTCTAGGAGGATTTCTCCCCACATTACACAAATCATTAGAGGATACTAGTGAATAGAGCGAGGGTATTCCTGAAGAAGAATCATCCTTAACACTAGTACCCACACTAGATATAGAGAATACTTCCCACATGCACATAAACATCATGGTTTATGTAGCGATTGAAGACCCACCAGAGCATGTAACCTTTGAGTTCCCCATTTCTAACTAGGAGAGAGAAACTTCTTTGAAGAACACACCTCCTTCAACATTACCTGTCTTCTATGGGTTGGTCATAGAGGATCTAGATACCTTCCTTTTTGAGTTTGATGTGCTATACATAAGTTATGATTATACCATAGATGCACACAAGCTTAAATCATTTCCAACAACACTAAAGGATGTTGCTCTGAGATGGTTAATGGGTTTGGGAATATCAAAGAAGCTATTTCTGGATTAGATTGTGTAAGTTTTTTGGATCAACGTTTCGGATCACACTCCGTGATCCATCATTAGGATAGAGAGCTCAAGGAGATGAAAGAACTGGTTTGTTGCAGACCCAACAGGTATAAAAAGAGGCAGAAAGATGATAGAGGGATAGAAGGCACAAGGCCCAAGAGATGACAGGAAAGAAATTACTAATAATGAAATTAGAATAAAAAATTGAAATTAAAAGAGACAATTGACCATTAAACGAACAATTTCTCATATGAAGAAAAGCCATCATATGAGAACAGAAGACCAATAATATATTTATATTAATATATCTTTATTAGTGTAAAAAGAAGATAAAAAATAAAAGAAAGATAAATTAAAAATTGAGAGTAATAGAATTTTTTATCTTTGCTCATATGATATAAGAATATATTAAAGACATTAAATAAATTAATGTATAAAATCTATTACAAAATTCAAATATATTACTATAATAATATATTTAATAAGCTAATATCTTGTAAGTTAATATCTTGATATAATTAATATATTCAAGAAATTAATAAACAAATATCAACAAAAAATAAATAAAAAGGAGACCAAATACATTAATATGTTAAATATATTGATGAGTATTTAAAATTGTTAAATATATTAATGAATATTACATTATGTTAAATATATTAATTAATATTTTGGGATGTTAAAGATATTGCTAAAGATGGAAGATAAAAATAGATTTATATTTAAGTAGATCAATATATTTGAATAGATTAATCTATTTAAATTATTTAAATGGATTATGTATATATATATATATGTTTTGTAATAAAAAATAGATTAAAAATATATAACATATGTTAAATATATTAATAAAGAAGGAAGATACAAATAGATTTATTTTATTCCTATTTAAATCTTTTAAATTCTTTAATGTAATAAAATAGATTAGTATATTAAATAATTTAACTATATTAATCTATTTATAATCTATAGATTAAATTTAAATTTTTAAATAGATTAATCTATTTAATTTTTTAATTAAATAGATTAATATATTTAAATAATGTAATTATATTAATATATTTAAATAGTTTAATTATATTAATCTATTTAAATAGTTTAAATTATATTAATCTATTTAAATAGTTTAAATTATACTAATCTATTTAAATAATTTAAATATATTAATCTATTTGAATAATTTAAAAGTATTAATCTATTTGAATAATGTAAAATATATTTAATTCATTTTAAATATTTCTAACCGGCCTTCAATATATTTTAAGTATTTCTAAACTATCATATATTGAAAATATTAAAAATATTAATATTTTATTATAAAGATGATAAATTAGATTTGATATAATCCTATTTGAATATTCTATTTAAATTATTTAAATAGATTGATATATTTAAATATATTAATCTTTAAATATATTAATCTATTTGAATAATTTACATATATTAATCTTTTTGAATAATTTAAATATATTAATCTATTTAGATAATTTAAATATATTAATCTCTTTAGATAATTTAAATATATTAATCTATTTAGATAATTTAAATATATTAATCTATAAATTAAATACATTAATCTCTTTAAATATATATCGATCTATCAATGTATTGAAATAAATTAAAAAATATTCATATATTTAATAAATTAATATATTAGAAATGAAGCTATATTACTAAGGAATATATAATAACAAACAAAAAATGAAGAACACTAAAAAGAAAGAAAGCCTTAAAAAACCACAAAGAGAGGAGGACCAAGCAAGTGAAGGCGATCACAAACCTAAAAGAAAGGAAAAAAAAAAAGAGCACGAGGGGGAGGAACGAGAAGACACGAAGTACAAGGGGAGAGGGGAGGGGAATAGGATGGAAGAAACGAAGGGACAAAGAGGAAGAAAAAGAGGAACCAAACAAAAGCAAGAGACCTCAGAGCCCAAAAGAGGGGAGGAAGGGGAAAAAGAAGGGGGAGGGGGAACAAGATTTTGGGAGTTAAGATCGAGGGAGAGAGGGTCAAGATCGAGGGGGATGGTGGTTTTTAAGCAACGACAAAAGAGGGTTCCAAGAGAGGCTTAAACTCCACCCTTCATTGTGATTGAGGTTGTTGGGTTGATTGATGATTTGAATAGCTTCTTTGAGCTTCCTCTTGTGGAAGTTATCTTCAACGAACAAGATTTGAGTGTTTTCTAAACAAATATGGTGTTTGGTTGAAGAGGAGTGTTCGGCTAGGGCTGATTTTGAAACACGTTCATGATTGATGTTGGCACCATGCTCTCTCATTCTTGTGTTGAATGCGTGACCCGTTTCACCAATGTCTGGAGTGCTACAAGAGCAAACAACGTTGTAGACTCCTGAGTTTTGATATATGTTTTTAGGGTCTTTGAGAGGCGGGATGCAGTTTCTTAGTGTCGAAAGGGGCTTGAAAGCACAACACAGGACTTTTTTAAGAAGGATTTTTGAGATTTTATGTGAGATGCCTTCCACAAAGGGCAAGTAGGCACTAGGGATATAGATAGGTTGGGAAGAAGAGTTGGATTTTAAAGAGAAAGAAGAGAAGAAACAACGCTTGGAATGGTTGAGGGCTCTGGAGATTTGTTTATTGGTATAACCATTTAGCCTAAAGACCAGGCGAAGATGTTCCAACTCTTGGGTTAAGTTTTCTTCATCGCAGATACGATAGGCTCTTGTGGCAAGAGTTTTCAGAATTCCAAATTTTTGGCTAGGATGATGGTGAGAAGAGGAGTGGAGGTATAAATCAGTGTGGGTTGATTTGCGGAAAACGTGACGACTAAGGGAGCCATTAGATTTTTTGAGGATTGATACGTCAAGAAAAGGTAAATGGTTATCGGATTCAAGCTCCTTGGTGAAAGAGATGGACGGAGCAATGCTATTGAGGTGAGCATGAAATTATTCTAATTTGTCGAGGCCATGGGGCCAACAAACATTGGTGTCATCAACATATCGTTTCAACGATCTTGGCTTGAGGGGGAAAGACCTAAGGGAAATTTCTTCAAAATGCTCCATATACAGGTTGGCAATGATGGGAGAGAGGGGAGAGCCCATGGAAACACCATCAACCTCTTCATAAAAGACATTTTGGAAAGAGAAGAAAGTAGATCTTAGGCATAATTCCACCAAGGTGGCGATCTCGACATTAACTTTTTACTTAATGATCTCGATAGCATCAGGAATAGGAACTTTGGTGAAGAGGGAGGTGACGTCAAAACTCACCAAGATGTCACTACTTTCTAATTTGACGTCATGAATAAATTGAAAGAAATGAGAAGAGTCTTTGATGAAGGAGTCAGATTTTCCCACAAGAGGGGAGATTAATTTGGCCAAGTGGGAGGCCAACTTGTAAGTGGGTGAACCTATGGTGTCCACAATGGGTCTTAAAGGAACACCGGATTTGTGAATTTTTGGGACCCCATATATATGAGGGGTCACCTCTTTAGAAGGTAAAAGATGCTTCTTGGTTGCATCATCAAAGGAGGAGCGGGCAATGAAAGATTTGACTTTTTTGAAAATTTTGGAGCAAGGATTCTATGAAACAACTTTATAACTGTTGACGTCCGAGAGAAGGTCAAGCATTTTGGAGATGTATTCTGGCTTGTTCATGACAACAGTGGCATTTCCTTTGTCAACTTTGGCAATGATTAGATCATTATTTTTCATTAAATCATTGAAAGCGACAAACTCAACTTTGGGAATGATGCCACTTAGAGGCTTAGCACGTCTAAGGGCCACTGTGCAATCTTGTTTGACCTCTTCGGCAATGTCCATTGGGAGGTCCCGGACAACATTCTCAATTTCAATGAGAAACTCGACATGAGGAATATGACGAGGAGCCACATAAAAGTTAAGCCCTCTTTTTAGGAAATTAAAGGCAAGAGGGTTTAAGGTGGCACTAGATAGATTAACCACCAACTTACTCTCCCAGTCATGTACCACTAGTAGTTTAGAGAGGGACGGTGGCAGTATTGTGTTAGAGTCACGTTCCATGTGACTTTGTATTGCAGTTGACCCCCGAGATGGTAGGTGCAGCCCAGGCTGGAAAGAAAAAGTTGCGACGTGGGTGGGTGAGGAGGAGACCCCAAACAGCTCAGCCACTACATTTGTGGGTAGGTGAGGAGGAGACTGATCCATCATTTCGAAAGGAACAATAGCAGCTAAGGGAGGCTCGTGGCGGATAGGGGGAGGTTGAGGAACACAGAAAATGATGCCATCGCAATCAAACCAGTTCTTTCATCTCCTTGAGCTCTTTATCCTAATGATGGATCATGGAGTGTGATCCGAAACATTGATCCAAAAAAGCTTACACAATCTAATCTAGAAATAGCTTCTTTGATATTCTTATGGATTGTGGAAATCTAATAACATTGAATGATATCATATTTCATGTTTCCTTTGATAAATGCATGATTGAAGTAGTTGAACCCTGGACCATATGGATTCAACCATTGGGTTATGAAATTATAGAAGATGAAGCTGAGGGTTATGTACAAAAGTTGCTGAAAATTCCAAAGGATGCCAATGAACCTAGAATTGGCACTTATGCTGAAAAATACTTGGAGGTTCACTTGGAGCACAAGAAGCCAATAATAAGGAAGAATGTGGAAAAGAAGCTTAGAGAAGTTGGTTTCACTGATGAGGAGATTGCGCTAGGAAAGGCTAAGAGAGAGTAGATGGAGGGAGAATCATCAAGTTTGAGGATATCTGACAGGACTACTCCTTCTAAACCCTTCACAACCCCTGCAGTGAAAGTTGAACCTAGTACTACTGATAAAGGTAAAGGTCCAGATTCTTTTAGACCTACTACAAGATCTGCGAAAAGGAAAGAAACTCCTCTAATGGTGCCTGGGAAAAGAGGAAAGAAAGAAAAAGATACAAGGGAGAAAAACCTTAGTGTCACTGATGATCAAGATGAAGAGGAGGATCCTGAAGCAAAATTGGTAAGGAAAAGAAGAGGAAGTTTATCCCCTAGTGAAGGTGCTTCTAAGGAAGCTGGTATTGGTTCTAAAAGAGTGCATATTATGTCATCTTCTAACGAAGAGGAAGAACATGATTTTGGTGTTCATGTACACACCAAATTGGAGTTGAATAAAATTAAGGTGTCTGAAGAAGCCTCTCTAGACTACAAAGAATAGAAGAATATTCTAGTAATTCTTGGCCCATGTTTCAAATTAGAGGCAACACTCAATTCTTTGTTACATTTTGAAAACATGCTAAAGACTGTAGTTGAATATTATGGTCAAGTTGGAAAAGAGGATAAGAAAACATTAATGTTAGCTACCATTCAATATGTTATCACATTGGATGTTAAGTGGGATGATGTGAAGAAAGATGTGTCTGAGAAAATGTGGGTAGCCCTAATGAAAAGGAGATTAGAGGCTATTGAATTTGAAGAGAAAATTAGGAATGATGCATTTGATAAAATTGGGTCTTCTTTGACCCCCGATGATTTGGAAACTTTGAAAAAGATATGTGCAAATACATGTTCCAGATGAAGAAAAGAGTGAATATTTTGATGACAAGGAATAAAAATCAAATAAAGAAGATAAGGAAGGAAACTATAGAAGTAATCCATGATACAACAGAGAAATATGGCATGCTTAGTTCTACACTTAAGTCAAGTGAAGAAGTTTTTGTTGAAAATGTTGAGGAAGATAATCCTTCTGGTATAGGTGATGCAAGTATTAGAGATAAATGGTGTAGATATCCCTTTGGATATAGGTGTGGAAAATGATCCTCCAAAAATGGATAAGGAGAATGAAGGTGAAGCTGAGCCTGAAAAACATGTTGATGCTCCTCCAGAGCACACTGAAGGAGAAAAGAATAATGATGGAAAAAATAATGCTAAGGAAGAGAAAGATGAAGGTGAGAATGAAGGAAATGATAAAGAAGGCAACAGGGATGAAGACAAAGATAAAGATGAAAAGGGTAAAGAAGAAAAATAAAAGGAGAAAGAAGAAGAAGAGAAAGTGGAAGAAGAAAAGAAGGAAGAAGAGAAAAATGAGGAATCTATTGGGAAGAATGAAGAAAATTTAAAGTAGGTTGTAGATTCTCAGAGATCTCCTAGAGAATCCTCCTTCGGTGATGATGTGTTGAAAGGCTTGCTATCCAAGCAAATCAGATTCCAGCTAGTGATTCCTCCAAAGCTTGTACAACTTCCTATGATTCAATGTAGACAAAATTTCTCTTGTGCATAAGTTGGTATTGGGTGATGCATTGCATGCATCTAGTAGAAGAGAGATTTTGGAGACACACTTGAAAGGAATAGAAATGATTGAAGATTCTCTTAAGGAATTGTAGGAGACAATTGGTATGCCAATTGATACATCTCTCACTCCAGTACAAAATTTGAGATTGTTATTGGACTCCTTTAAGGAGTATGCCTTCGGTCTTGGAGAGAAGACTAAGAAAGAGGTTGAGGAGAAGATGGTAGAGAAAAGGTTGTTGGCATTGCATGACAAGTGTGCTTTGGCACACACTAATGTTGAGAAAAATTTGGAATTTGTGTAAATTTGTGATCTTGAAGCTAATGTTGTTTTTAATTTTTTTTGAAGTGGTTGGATGACACTCAAAGCATTAAAAATGTCATGGACTCCATTGAGTCCTAGTTGACTACTATCTTCGGTACCTACAACGCATCCAAGGATAGAGATAGATCAACCTGGAATGCCATCTCAGCTCATAGAGATAAATTCTTTATTTTATAGAAGCAAAAGGAAGAAATCATCAAAAAAATTGGCCAGTTAGGTGATCTTGTGAGAATGGAGTACACCCCGGTTGCCAATGCTTTGGCAAGTACAAAGAATCTTGGAAAGATAAATTTGACTCTTGGTACTCTAGATGAAGCAGAAGAAAGTATGATGGATTTGGAATCACTAAACAAGATGTTGATTGCTGCAAAGAAAAGTTGGGAGAATGGTAAATCTACATGGCAAGGTATTCTTAAGGAGCTTCAAGGCTCGCCATCCTTCGATTAATGTTTGTTTATCTTGTTTTCATGTTTTCTATTGAGCCGCCCTTTGTCCTTGATGTCAAAGGGGGAGTGAAGAGTGATAAAGAAAGAAAATATTGGTGATAGGGGGAGAAGTGTTGTACATAAGAGGTCAAAGGGGGAGATTGTTGGAAGAATGAAGAAGAACATCTCTTTTTTACTATTTTGTGTTGTCATTGATGCCACCATGTTATATGAGTTGCAACTACAAGATTAAGTCTTAGTTTCATTTGGTATTTTGGACCAATATGTGAACGGGTAAACAGTTTACATCCTTTGGTATTTTGGTCTGCAATCTTTTGATGTTAATTATTGTTACTGGCAGTTTTCAGAAATGGTTTATGGATGTTGGGAGTACGTATAATCAGAATCTCACGTATTTAGATGCTTTTATGGTGTATCGACATTATTTTGTTGTTGCAATTTTGCTATTAAGTCTGTCTTTGTTGACCTAATGGATAGATGATGTAATGGTGAATTAATTTTTTTTTGCCAATATATGTGTGACCTATCTTAAGTCTATGCTGACATGATGTAGCGTGTTGAGCGGTTGAATTGTCTTCAAAATATTTTGTGAAAGCTTGAAGCCAACATTTGATATTTTTGATGAATAAGAGTTACATCTAATTAGGCCGACCTAATTGATGCTTGCAAATGTATCAAGTATATATATTGGACAATTTTGAAGATTTTTTTATGAATGCAAATACGAATGTGAAGAAGTGTGTCAACTTAGTTTACTGAGCTTCATAGGAACTGAATCAACACTTGTTAGTTGTACATTATCAATTCATTCTCTAGTTGTAAGCCATTTTGTTGTTGTAATTATGTAGGAAGTAAGCCTCTCATTTTGGACAGTGAGTCCTATCAGTGAGCCGCCCCTTTTTGTAATATTTTATAACTGGTTATACTATATTGTGAGCTAAGATTCATCGTGGTTTTTCCCATTTTTGGTTTTCCACATAAAAAATCTTGGTGTTCATGTGTTGTGTGATTTCATGTTCTATTAATGCTCCTATTTATCTTTATTATTATATGTATTAGAGTAATTGGATGGTGTTTGTTTAGTAAGTTTAAGAAGATATTGATTCACCTCCCTCTCAATATCTTGGATATTCAACAAAATGAAGGAGAGACTTGCTAAATTGGAAATAAGTCAGAGGAGAGGAGTGGTCATAGGAGACTTGAGTGACCAAGGAGGAGGGGAAGAGGAAAGTTCCCAAGGAGGGTCCAAGGAAGAGATGGATCCTAGTGACTTGAGGATGGCAAAGTTGTTGAAGGCGGTCAAGGGAGAAGGTCCTAAGATAAAGATGGATTTACCAATGTATGGAGGAAGATTGGATAGTGAAGAACTCCTAGATTGGATAGGAGCACTAGACAACTACTTTGAATATGAGGATGTACTTGAAGAACAAAGAGTAAAGTTGGCTAAGACAAAACTGAAGGGTCATGCCTTACTTTGGTGAGATTGTTTATAAGATGAAAGGAGAAAGAAGGGAAAGTCTAAAATCACCTCTTGGGATAGGATGGTTGCTAAACTCAAAGGAAAATTCCTACCTGGTGACTATAATGTTTAGTTATTTTAAAGGCTTCAAGACCTTAAGCAAAAAGATATGGATGTGCAAACCTATACAAAGGAGTTCTATAAATTAAGTATAAGGGAAAGCCATGTAGAAGATGGTGTGGAAAAAGTGGAAAGATATATTAATGGATTGAGATACAACCTTTAGGATGAATTAAGCCTCTCTAATCCAAAAACAGTGGAAAAGTGTTATCAATTGGCCATCAAGGCTGACGATAAGTTGAGGAGAAGGAAAGAATAGAAAAGTAGGGGTAGTGAAATGAATTCTAGAGGAAGAGGGGCATTTGTTGGTAGAGGGCAGTCTCAATCAAGCAATAATCAAAAATAAAGTTGAGACTTGAGGGGCAACTTTAGAGGAAGGAGACCCAATAATAGGAGAAATTTGGAGGCCAAAGAGGAGGATCAAGTGGATTCACCAGGAAATGTTATAAGCGCGATAAATTTTCAAGCCATCAAGCATGTCAATGCACTGAAAATCAGTCCACTACTTCATTTGGAGAAAGAAGAAATCAATTTGTACAAGGAGAGGACAATGAAAGTGTGAATTCTCCATCACATAATGTTGATCTAGAAGTTAGTGAGTCTCTCATGGTGAGGACTTTGATCAAAGTACCAATGGAGAAGGAATCTCCACAGAGAGTCACTTTTTAGAACTACATGTAAGTTCCTAGGTAAATGTTGCAAAGTTGTGATTGATTCAGGTAGTACTGACAATTTGGTCTCTGTTGAAATGGTAGAAAATCTTAAGTTGAAAAGAATCCCTCATACCACTCCATATATAATCTCTTGGCTTAACAAAGGGCAACAAGTAGTTGTGAATGAACAAAGTTGGGTAGATTTTCACATAAGGGGATATAAGGATAAGGTCTTGTGTGATATAATACCAATGGATGTGTGTCATTTTCTTTTGGAAAGGCCTTGGCAGTATGATAGTAAGGCAATCCATGATGGGAGGAAAAACACATATGCTATAGAAAAGGATGGAGTTTCTTACACCCCCAAACCATTGAAAGATGAAAGCATAGATTCCCAAGTAGGGCCTAGTGTGATGTTGGTCAATGAAAAAGAGTTCCTAAAGACCTTGGGAGAGGAGAATGTGAGTTTTGCCATCATAGTAAGGCCTAAATTTGCCATGGAAGTAGAAAAGAAAGAGGAGTTTCCTTTAGAGGTCAAAACATTGTTGAAGAAATATAGTGATGTAGTGGTTGATGATATTCCTAACACCTTGCCACCTGTGAGGGACATTAGCCACCATATTGATTTCATTCCAAGGGCTAGTTTTCCCAACAAATCTTCTTACAAGATGATTCCACAAAAAAATGAGGAAATTAAGAGGCAAGTGCAAGAATTACTTGATAAGGGGTTGATTAGGGAGAGTTTTGAATCCTTGTGTGATTCCCACAGTTCTAGCACCAAAGAAAGGAGGTGAGTGGAGGATGTGCACTAATTCCAAGGCCATCAACAAGATCAAAATAAGGCATAAATTTCCTATTCCAAGAATTGAAGACCTAATGGATTGTTTGGGTGGTGCATGTTATTTTTCCAAGATTAATCTCAAGAGTGGTTACCATCAAATCAAAATCAGGCCTGGTGATGAATGGAAAACGACCTTCAAGAAAAATGAAGGGTTGTATGAATGGCTTGTAATGCCTTTTGGTTTGTCAAATGCCCCTAGTACTTTCATATGCTTGATGAATGAAGAGCTTAAACCTGTCATTGGTACATTTGTGGTAGTATGTCTTGATGATATTCTTGTTTTTAGCAAAACTAAAGAAGAGAATTTGCAGCATTTAGATTTAGTTTTGAGGAGATTGTACGAGGAAAAACTAATGATAAACTTGAAGAAGTGTGAGTTCTTGAAAATAGAGTTGGTTTACCTTAGTTTTGTGGTCACCAATGGCACTTTGAAGATGGATCCAAGTAAGGTTGAGGCTATTCTAAGTTGGCCTACACCCAAATTAGTGGCTGAGGTAAGGAGTTTGCATGGTTTGGCTAGTTTTTACAAAAAAGTAATAAAAGGTTTCAATCATGTTTGTGCTCCTATGATTGATACTATTAAGGGTTATAAAAGGAAGAAGTTTGTTTTCTCTAACAAGGTGGATAGGAATTTTGAATATTTGAAAAAAAGGGTAGCTGAGCAACCCATATTGACTTTGCCTAGTTTTGATAAGGTCTTTACCTTTGAATGTGATGCAAGCGACCATGCTATATGTGTTGTCCTAAGTCAAGAAAATAGATCTATTGCCTTTTTCAGTGAAAAATTGATGAAGCCAAGAAAAATTATTCTTCCTATGACTTTGAAATGTACGTAATGGTGCAAGCATTAAAGAAATGGAGACATTATTTACTTCCTAAGGAGTTTATAGTGTATACTGACAATCATGCCCTCTAATTTTTGAATAGTCAAGATGAACTCAGTAATAGGCATGTGAAATGGGTTGAATACTTACAAGGTTTTACTTTTACCATTAAACATAAAAATGGGAAATCTAACAAGGTGGAAAATGCATCGAGTAGAAGGGCTCTCATGGTGTAGGAAATTCAATTGAAAAGCATAGGAATTGACTCTTTAAAAGGTATGTATCTTGAAGATGTAGATTTCAAGGAAATTTATGCAAGTTGTAGGCAACCTTGTAGCAACAATAATGAAAAGTGGCTTGATTTTATGATCTAAGATGATTTATTGTTCAAAGGGGCACAATTATGCATTCCTAAATGTTCAATGAGGGATAACTTAATCAAAGAAAAGTATAGTGGTAGCCTTGTAGGTCATTTTGGTCTTGATAAGACCTTGGAACAGTTAAAAAGGAACTACTATTGGCCAAAAATGCAAATTGATGTGAGGAACTTTGTGGACAAGTGTACTATTTGTCAAAGGGCCAAAGGATCTAGTACTAATGCAGGGTTATATCAACCTCTTCCTATTCCCAATAGGCCTTAGGAATCAATTAGCATGGATTTTGTGATGGGCTTGCCTAAAACTCAAAGAGGTTTTGATTCGGTGTATGTTGTTGTGAATAGGTTTTCTAAGATGGCACAATTTATACCTTGTAAGAGCACTAATGATTCTTCATACATTGCAAGACTCTTCTTCAAAGAGTTGGTAAGAATCCATGGTTTACCTCTTAGCATTGTGTCAAATAGGGATAGCAAGTTTGTTAGTAATTGTTGGAGAACCTTATGGAAGAAACTTGGCACTAGTTTGAGTTTTAGTTATGCCTATCGCCCTCAAACTGATGGGAAGACCGAAGTGGTGAATAAGATCCTTGGAAACCTCCTAATATTTCTAAGAAAGGAGCATTCAACACAATGGGATCTGGTTTTTCCTCAAGCAGAGCTTGCCTATAATGACTCGGTGAACAAAAGTGTAGGCAAGAGTCCTTATGAGATTGTTTATGGTTTGCAGCCAAGGGGTGTGTTTGAATTGAGAGATGTCAGTGGGATGGAAAGGAGTGCTGAAGGTGAACAATTTGCTATGGCTATGCAAGAAATCCACCAATAGGTCAAGGACAATCTCTAGAAGAATGTTGACAAGTACAAGCAAAATGTTGATCTAAAGAGGAGAGAGGTTCACTACAAGGTTGGAAACTTGGCTTTGGCTCACTTGAGAAAGAAAATATTTCCTAAGGGGCAATACTGTAAACTACAAATGAAGAAGATAGGGCCATGTAAAGAGGTGCACAAGTTTGGAGAGAATGCATATAGATAGACCTTCCTCTTGGAGTTGTCATTTCTCCTATTTTTAATGTTTTGGATCTTTACCCTTATAAATGGGATGTTGTAGGTGACAATGCAGGTTCATCGGTGCTCTCAAATGAGGATTGGATTAGGGATCTTCCACCAAGCCAACCCTTGGAGTTGGAATGCATCTTGGAGAAGAAGGAGCTCAAGAAGACAAGGAGAAAGGTCTATTACCAACATTTGGTCAAATGTTGAGGTCTTCCTATGGAGGATGCAACTTGGATGACTAAGGATGATATTTTCAAGCATGGTTGTATAGTTGTAGGTCTATCCTCAAGTGGAACTTGAGCTTTCCTTCTCTCGGAAGTATTGTGCAAGGGCACCCACAAGTTGTCATGCCTCCAAGGATCAAGAAGTTGTCATTTTGCTTTGTCTTGTGTTGTTTTCATGTAATAAGGTCTTCATAGACCATTTCATGTTTTTAGGATTCTAGGTTGAGTCATTAGGTGCAAGGGAATTGTCAAATACAAAAGTTGTCAAAAGTTGCACATTGTTGTCAAGCAACATTTTTGCATTTTTGTCATAAAAGTGGACATAATGATGTTTAGTCAATCTATGATTTGAATTGTAGTTAGTGACCATTGGGAACTTGTTGGTAAGTGGTTAAAAAGGCAATGTATGGTCAAAGAGGAGGTTGGTTGGTAAAATTTTGGAGTTGGAGTGATAAAATAATTTTGTTTTTTGTATTTCTAACATTTCTTTGCTGCTATATTGAGTTGTATGGATCTATACGATCTTGTAATGATCTAAAACTGATTGTAGATGATAGGGAATTGAATCTAATTTCATTTTGTGTAGGTTGCATGTGATTTCATTGTGTTTCAAGCCAGTTGTGCTCATTTTGCTTTAGACTGGTCTAAATCCTAGGTAGGGTAACCAGTGAAAGAAAAATGCATATCTTTCCACTCCACTAGTGAGAAACTCCAAAACATGATGGAATGGCTTGCGTTGGTCTATATTTTGGTTTCCCAAACTTGTAGAGGTAGGAGATGGAGTTTGGCACATGCAAGAATGCTTAAAGGTTTGATATCTTCATGCATCAGACCTAGAAGCCCTAGTAATTTGGGGAAAATTGTTGGATGTCGTTGGAGGGGTGATTCTTGATGTAGAAATTGATGATTTAGGCCATGTGTGAATTGTTGAGGGTGTTGGAATGGGTGTTGAGACATTTGGAAGTCCTGAACCTAGTTTTGATATGCCTAGTTGCTTAATTAGGCCTAATTAGAAGGACAATCAAAATTTGAGCCCCACTATACAAAGTAACCCTACCTAGATTTTGGATATGTTTGAAAATGGCCAAAAAGGTATTTGGAACAGTTCTTAGATTTTGAATACCATGCCTACCCCACAAGTTATGTGCAAAAAACCATGTTTGAAAGGCTACAAGGAAGAATGAGGGTTTTTGAAGGAGAACCCATACTTTGATGAACAAAGACACTTGTAAGTGGTTGTTTGAGATTGTTGGAACACTAGAAACCTCTTCTTTGCATTAGATGGACAAAAGGCCTATCTTTATATTTGTACCCATATTGTTCTTCAATTTCATCTTCATTGTGCTTGTCATTTAGAGCAACTCTAGTGAAGATGACATTGAAAGCAATTATTAGAGTAAATGTTGCTACTACCCTAATTGTAAAAGTAGAATTGTCACTTGGTATCCCAACACCCATAATTTGAAAAACATTTGGATCATACTTCATCATTATAGTTGGACCTCCAATCTCAATCTCCTCAAGGATAGGCTTCAAAGTTGGATCATCCCTAATGCATGTATTCCTACAAACCCAACTTGCCCACAAAAATTTATGCACGTGAGGCCAATGTGAAGCACCAAACAACTCAGAAAAACCCTTAATAGAAAATCTTTCACAATAGCCCAACAAAACAAATGGTTAAACCTTATGCCCTATCCATGGGCCTAAACCATAGTCACAAGAGTAGAAAACAACCAAAAAAAAAAAAACTCTAGGAATGATTTTTAATACTAACATTTAAAATGCCTAAAATATGTGATTTGCATACAAAAAACATGGTTCTATGTAAGAATCCCATCACAATTTCATTAAAATTAGTCCACATTTTTTGTTATTTTTGATGTTGTGATTTGTAGATATAAACCAAAAAAAAACTAACTTGTGCATGCACTAAAACAAAACCCTTTTTCACAAATCCATTAGTTATTTTTTGCAATTCACACAAGGCTATGCTAATAAGAACCCTAGTTGCAACTTCCAAAATATTTTCTTTGCAATTTTTAAACCAAAAACCCGTTGTGGTTTTCAAACAAAAATAAAATGCACAATCTTTTTTGAATTGTCATGGTTTTTTGCAACTAAAAACCCTAATCCTTGCAAGAAATACTAATAAAAAACTGCAATTTGTTGATTAACCAATTGTAATTTCTTTTGATAAATTTGACATGATTTAACTCATAAAAACCTATGAGTTGTTGATAAAAAAAATCACCCAAAACAATTGCTTTTAAAAAATCATGATTTTCCTTATTAAATCCATCACATTTTTTAGCAAATTGGGGTTCACAATTTCAAGAAAAGCGTGGACACAATTTTACCAAAAATACCTACACAAATAAATCTTGAAAATTATCGTGAATTCCATGAAAAAAAAAACCCCATGTGATTTAATTTTCAAACCCTCATGTTTGTTGTGCCACACTAAGAATAACTATTTTTCACATAATTCCTTACTTTGATTCCATATTGTAAAACCTATTAGAACACAAAATAAAATTATTCTATTAGATATTAGGTTAAATTATTACATTGACAAACAGCTCCTTATATAGAGTTCGGAGGATGAAACCAAATAAAACGTGACACAACTGACACTGAACAATAAAAAAAAAAAACTCTCTTAAGTCACTAAGGCAACTTTATTACAAAAGTAAGCCTTATCTTCAAAAAATTATTAATATTACTCTAATAAGGGTTGGGTATCAATTTTTACCTCTACTTTGAAGAATCTTTCCTTATAGAACTCATCTTGCTCTCTCTTCACTTTCTTTTTCTTTGTCTATTTTATTATATTTGGAGATCGTTGTTTTGGAGACTTGGACCAACTGTATGCTTTCTATTATGCCCACATTTTCCTCAACACTAAATTTTTTAGAAGCAATATCTTCTGAAACCTAGCTTCCCCTTCATCTTATCTTGCCATTCTTACTCTCCTCAACCACTATCTCAATTTAATTCTATGCTCAAAAGATAGAAATCTATATTGCTACACAATCTTGTAGTTGACATACTTGATACAACCTACAAACACAAATTTTGCAAAGGAAACAACCAGTTTAATACCACTTGATTTGTAAACAAAGAGGTTACACTTCTCTCTACTATTAACAAACAAGTGTTTTATGTAAAGTACTCCAATAATCCCTTAAAGTGCCCTATTAACCACTTAAACATGGATGTCGTTCACACAAAGTTGTGCACTTTAATTAAATGTAGAGATCTTCTCTAATATATATGTTAAATAACAATAAACATGCAACAAATTGATCACAATCAATTTCTTAGAGAAAACATAATATATGGTGAAAAACTTCAAGTCAAGAGCAAATCTTTAGAATGCCAACACAACATCAACAAATTCACACATTGATTTTAGAATTGTTATTGCACCTATGATAGGTTGTTACCTCCCTCAAAGTTGCATTCACACTTGCAATCATGGTAAAAATGGACTACAACCATTGTATAATAAGAGACAAACCCTCTATTATCATGGATAATAAAAGTACGAAGCATCAAGCATTAGACAAATAGCATGTCATGACTAAAACCAATTAAAAAACATGAGTTACTAAGCCAGAAGAGTGTGACTAAATATGGAAGACAATTAGACCTTATATCAATAAATGTAATAATAATATTGCTTATTTGGATTGTGGAGGGTTCCCATACCTAACCAAAAATATAAAAAGTTTGAATTTACAAAAGCAATAGCTTAAAGATTATTGAAAGAAACCAATGCAACATTTCTTAGTACACAATGTAGGCAATTGAATATGTCAACCTTAACTAACATAAAAAATCACCCACATGAATCTAATTACGCCAAGAGGCATAACACTAAAATCGCAGGCATCCGTATACTTGTGATTAAATCTCGGATGCAATGAAAATTGTCATCGTTGATAATCTATATAAAAGATAATGAACTAAATAAAAGCCAAAAAAAAATGTTCTACGCGGTTGGTTATGCCACGAATAAAGGCAATGAGATATATTAGTTATTGAAAAACATAAATAAAGGCGTCTTTGTTGCTGAACATGGTAATTATGCTGAGATTCAGTTATAAATATTCCAAAATCCTTGCCACTCGCACATCTGTTTTTTATCATTTATATTGAACGTGCAGATTTTTATGCTAACTTCATATCGGGGTTCAATCGCTCTGGTTCTTGTACAAGGTCTACCTTTTTATTGATACCCAATTGTTTAGAAATTTTCATAAAATCGAGTTGAGCAATCTCTGCTTTTGTAATGGAGCATTGAACAAATAGCTGATGCCAAAAGTGGTTTCAGATTTGTTTCTCTTCTGCTGTTGCCGACGTTGTTATCAATCTTTGAACAATCCATACATTGGTTACTCATTTCTTGTGTTGTAGAACATTGTTTGGTTGAAGATTCACATGTTTTTGCCAAAATTCTGTGAGAGTTTAGGGCATTTGCTTCTAGTAAGTGCCAATATAGCTTGAGTTGATGCATTTCTTCATATTGTGGCTTCTTTGTTGAGAAAATCCCCAAAAGTCGTGAATTTAGAGTTGTGCCTGCAAATTTAGACATGCATCAGCAAATTTAAAACCGTAATGGTATGTTTGATAAATTGAACTGTATTTACTACCAGACGATAGAAATGAAGTGTGGAAATATCTTATTTTTCTTTTAAGAACTTTGCAAGGGCTCAATATATTGGGGTTTGAATAAGCATTTAGGTTAATTATGGCATACTGCAAATTCCTGGCCAGCAATTCACCGAGGGGAAATTCACTGTGAACAATTCACCGTGTGAAAAATTAATTGCATGAATTTTTGGCAATTAATTTTCCATGGCGGTGAATTGCTGGTGGTGGTGAATTTTCCCGTGGTGAATTGTTGACGGTGAATTTTCCTATAGCCTTATCTGGCATATTGTTCAACCTATACAAGCAAGTTCATCCCATTTGTGCAAATTCATTTGATAATTGAACATATATGTTAAATAGAGATAGATAAAGGAAATATATAGAGAGAGAGAGAGAACACTTGCTCATTGTTGTGATCAATACCAGGGAGTCCATGCCTCTGATTATTTTTTATGAACAATTTGTCATCTTCTCTAGAGAGAGAGAGGTCGTTGTATCATTCAGCTCTTTGTTAGTTTCTGATTTGTAGCAAGGAGCCCATGCCTCTGATGATTATTTATACAATAGTTTTCCATTCTCTTCGTGAATTCTTTAATGAATCTCTGACATTGCACTGGTATGTGTTTAACTATTGAACAAGAATAGAATTTCAGACGGCATTGCCCTTTTTTGTTTCACTGGGATTCGAATTTGGGACTTCATTATGGAAATTCCAAGGTGTTTATAAATGAGAAGTCATCCCATTGGATGAGAGTCTTTAACAGTATTTCATTCGATTTCAACATTATTATCATGCATCATACAGATTGAAGCCTATTATGGCTTTATAATTAATCCATACTTATCTTGTGATTTGTTTTTTTCGTATTTTATAATTTAAATGGTAGTTTAGTTTCCGTCTTAGTTGTCCAACTCAAAGTATTGCATTTACAAAAGAAATAGATACATTATTTAGGATATCTAATAAGTTGTTTCTGAGATTCTGATTAGGCTTTGCAGAGTGGTGGATTGAAGCGGCAGATGTTTTAAGACCCATTTCCCAACTCCTTTTATAATTGAGCATATGCAGTTGAAGGATCAGAAAAGTTAATGTCAAATAGAGAAGAATGCACAGAAAACACAGAAATGTTTGACAAGAAGGTTGCTTCTGGATTCAAGGATGGGTAGGCCTGCATGTGCCCAGTCTTGGTGTTTTCTGTCTTTTACAAAGTTTGGTTTAACAATGGCAGCCAAGTGATTGACAGCCCACATTAACTCAGCAGAAGAAATAAAAATGTTCAAACACTCGCAAACCTTGCCAAGTTGTATAATGTGCAATCTCACAGTCTAATTCACAGGTTCTATTCCATATGACCAGGGATGGTTGCCTGAGTTTAATTTGCTTCTGTGGAATAGATATGAGAAGGCACAGAAATAATTTACTTAAGAGTGTTATTTTATTTAAGAAAAGTTAATATCAAATAGGGAAGAATGCACAGAAGACACAGAAATGTTTGATAACAAGGTTGCTTCTGGATTCAAGGATGGGTAGGCCTGCATGTGCCAGTTTTGGTGCTTTCTGTCTTTTACAAAGTTTGGTTTAACAATGGCAGCCAAGTGGTTGACAGCCCACATTAATTCAGCAGAAGCTAAGTTACCGGTTCGTTTTTGGATTCCGGTACGGGTATGAGAATCCGGTATGAGATTCAGACAAAATGTTTTTTGGGGTTGGGTATGTTTTGGGTACTTTAATACAAAAACATATAAAAATCAGAAATATATACATATTTACAGCAGTAATTAGGTTAAAAGATACCACATAGCATCATGACCATTTAATTATAATAAACAAAACCTCCATAAAAATAGAAAAATAAAAAATACTACAATGTCAATTAGTCAAACTCACATGTCATAGTTTATTTGTTTCCTGGACGTATCCAGATCGAATCAGAATCCAAATCCAGCACCTAGGGGAAGAATCCAGCGACTAAGAGCAGAAGAAATAAAAATGTTCAAACACTCGCAAACCCTGCCAAGTTGTATAATGTGGAATTTCACAGTCTAATTCACAGGTTCTATTCCATATGACCAGGAATGGTCACCCGAGTTTAATTTGCTTCTGTGGAAAAGATGTGAGAAGGCCTGATCATTAGTCTCTGATTCCGAGTCATATGATTTTATTTCTGAGTGTTCATTTACTTAAGACAAGCCTGGCAGAGGACGCATCAATTCATTGCAAGAAAAAAATCACTTTTGTAACAACCAATATAGTTCATAATAATTGCAGTAAAAAGTGGATATTTACCATGTTCAATAGCTTCTACCATAAGTCCAAAAAATATGCTCTCAACTTAGTCAAATTTTAATCCTTACATGTTTGAAATACTCCATAGTAAACATCATGACAGTGTGGCGAAAATGACTGTAATTCGCATACTGCAGCAGGGCATTGAAAGGTTCCAGTAAATGAAAGTGATGATCAAGAAAACTAGTCATCAACAATAATTATATGGCCACAAGGATTTTTCAATAGTACCTGCAGATATAGAGGAGAACCGATTCTTGGTTTTATTTATAAACCAATTAAAACTGAAAGTTCTAAAATTTACTATGATAAAATGAAACAATTTCAATTTTTTAGTTTTACAAGATGCACAACAAGATACAAAAATTCTCACAAACAAATCCTCACAAATCGACATTTTATCTTGTCTTTGGAAACTTTTGCCCTATCAGGGACTGTCATACAATCCAATTATAGAACACTATTCTTCAAGAGTTGGTATTCATTACATAATGAAAATATACTGAAGCACATACCTGCAGCCTGTTGAGGCCTGAAATGATTAAAGATCCCTGTTGATCCCATGAAACATGATCAAAAGGCCTTGATTGATTAAAAATCCATCCAACTTCAAGAAAAGGTCTGGATTGATCAAAATTCCCCTTCATTTGATCCATCATAAAGAAAAGGCGTGAATCTAATAAAACCCTCTTTTGTCTGATTAAACCTGAAGAAAAGCCCTAAATTGATTAAAAACTCCTTTTGATCCCATCCAACCTTGGGAAAGGCCTGGATTTATTAGAACCCCTTCTTTGTCCACTCCAACCTCAACAAAAGTCCTTTCAGCTAATGGCAAGATCAACAGACTTCCCCTTGTACTTTTCAAATAATTTTGTTGCCTCAGGACTGCCCACTAGAAACTTGTTGGAAAATCTTTGGTGAACTAGCTCATACACAGGAGCTAGATTTGTAGGAAGTCTGGATGGTTCTGTTTTCCTTAAAAATTCAATCACCTTATGGCGTGGTTGCATCCTATCCTCCATACTATAAGCTAAAAGACGAGGATACAAGACCACAATGTTTGGCTGAAAGCCCGCAGTGTGTGTCAAGAAATCCATGTTTCTTTTAATCTTATCAATGCCAATAGTGAGCGTACGAGGAGCCTTCTTTACAATCTGTATGATCTCATTCTCCAAAAGACCCAGTTTTGCCATTTGTTTTAATTTATTTTCAAGATTTTCCAGTCCACAACCATCCACAGACGCCAGGGTAACTGCAAATGCTTTCGATCCCTCCAAAATACCCAGGTTTTGTACATATTCAATCTTTGAGTTCAGCGACTCTTCGCTGTTGCCCAAAATTAAATGGGGCCTTAACTTTATTGCATATAAAAACAGCTCATCTTGAATCCCACATTGCTTTAGAATGTCTATTTTAGGTTTCAAATTTTCAACTTTATAATTCAAAATCCTAGGATACCACATGAGAGCTTTACACAGATTAAGCTTTGAATCAAATAAGCTTACAAGCATGGAAATTTTAGGGCTTAAGTTTCGTTCCAAATTGAACCCGAGCAATGCGGGTCGCATAGATAGGATATGTCCCAGGTTACTGCTAGTAAAACCTAATTCCTTCATTAAGTCAATCTTGGGCTTTAACTGGGTATTCACTTTGAGATTCAAAACAGTGGGTTGGATGAGAAGGATTTTCCTTACCTGATCCTCAGTGAAACCTGAGTCTCTGAAGAGCTGGACTGCCTGCTGCGCGGTGTGGATGGATTTGGTCTTAAACAATTTTGTGTGCCTGCTAACAAGATCTGATACTTGGAACAGAAAGCCCGCATTCATCGAGCAAAAATTGACTCATAGCAATATGTCGTCGCTGCATGCAATCTTCTTCTGCTTCTTTTCGCTGTTTAGTTGTAGGTGTGGCATTGGACAAATTCGAGGTCGAGAACAATAAACCTTTTGAGAAAATATTATATGGTATAGAGTAACTGACTGGTAAGAGGATACATTTGAGAAATAGCATTGTATGTACATTCACCAAATCCAACCCTGAGATAATAAAACCCTAGGCAAGGAATCCAAGTTGCACGAACCCCTGGAAAGAGCAATATGCTTGGAGAATGAATACACAAATAAAGTATAGAGGATATAACTGACACCCATACAGCAAGTTCAAGGAACCGTATGAGTTCGGGTGCAGCTTTTTGTTTCGTGATCAAATAGAGAGAACCCAATGGTGGTGTGGGCGAGTTATCTTCATCAGTCTCTCCATTTCATTTGCAGAGATGTCAAAGGCTATATATTAAAAAATTGCATAATATATAATAGAATAGAATAAATATTATATAGGGGAGAGGATCCAAGCATGTTTCAATAGTTTTCATAGTAGTTGTTTATATAATGCCCAATATATTTATCAATATTGGACCAATTGTTGTGACTTTAAAGTCGTTAGTGTTGATGATGACTAGCCATAATTAAACAAAATGTATTCCTTTGATCTAAAAAGCAAACAATCATGTGATTCCACATTAGCGCTTAATAAAACATGTTGTGAATGCACAAGTACTGGTCTCACTTTTTTTTGGGGCCTTTCTGGACACTTTGACAAAAAGCATGCTAATGTGGCATCATATTTGATGATGTGGCCTTGAAAACTTAGTTATAAGCAGGGTACTTGCCAAGTAAGCTATTGTAACAAATTGGGAGTGATATGAAATTTCCACATAGGATAATTAAAAGTGCAAAGTTAGGGTGCACAACAACTGGGTCCTCTCCCCTATAGTAGTAGGGAATGAAAGTTAAGAGTATACAATGTATTCAATGGAATAGAGTACATGATATACAAGGATCCTTCTTTATATGGGCACGGGCAAGGTGAAAGATAAGACAACATAGAATTATGACAAATGTCACAATCATATGACATGGGATCAAAAAATAATGACTTAAAAGTGTCTTATGTAAATTGAGTATGAAGAGGATCTAAATTAAACTTGTTAGGTAATATACCTCATTCACGCCAACAATCATACTCTTCATAATGAATATTCAATATGATGGTTAAGTTTTTGTTAATTTTACCATGATGAGTGGAATTCATTGAGATTTTTTAAAGACTAAATCTTCTTTTGGAGTTAATGTAGACAAATTAGCTTCAAACATGTACTTTCTAAAGCCTGTACATATGCATATATAGGTATACATATACGTGTATATATAGATACATGTGTGATATTTACACATACATACATACATACATACATATATGTCTGTATGTACATAATTGACGAACTTATGTAAAAAAATATTATTATTATTATTATATTTGATAACATCAAAATATATTTGATATTTCATTGTCCAGTAAGATATGAAATTATACTTGAAAATTGGAATATACATTGTAATAATTAAAGTTTGAATAAATGTTTTCACATAAAAAAAGCTAAAATTGAAGTTCAATTCCATCTTTTAACTTGTTCAAACTTTAAGGTTAGAATGAGTAGAATCCACTTCATCAAACTTAATAAAGATCATATGAAAGACAAGAACTAGTAGATGTTCATTCTTAGTTTGAGATTTATATGCTATTAAATCTTTGGTACATAAACCCAAAACCTTACTTCAAACATGAAGTCATCCAATGGTAAAAATAATTGTTATAAACCTAAGCTTCTTAAAATTGGTGGATTTTGATTACAAAATTATGCAAGCACTTTATAATATGCAACAAAACAAGCATTTGAGTCTTGAACATTTGAAAATCATCACAAACGTAAATATTATAAGATAAAAAGTAATCAGTATATACCAAGTATTAAGTTGAAATAAACCAAACCATTACTTAAACTTTAATTCTTATATATTGAAGTTTGTCTTTGCCTTGTATGTAATATTTTCATGTTGAAGCTCATCCATATATAAAGAGGATAAATGTTCAAAATCAACATTATATGGGTAACATAGTCTTTACATATGTTAAGAAAAAAGGATATGTTTATATGTCTCAAGCTCAATTCATATCTTTAAACTGTTGTTATGCTATTAATTTATAATTCTCTTTTCATAGAATTGCATTATATTTTTTTAAAATTTCTTCTTATAACCTTCAATTGTAATTATCATCCTAGCAAGTTCAAGAATGGGTCTTGATATTTCAAGTTTTAAGTTGAAGAATGGCTCTTTATATCTATATCAAAATGACCATCTCGATGAAAAAATCACCAATATGTATGTGTGTGTGTATCACATATGTATGTGTATACCTATACATATGTGTATATCTTCCTATACACATGCATATATAATCTATAGTATATATATGCATGTAATGACACACACATTGAGTCAAATATAAAACACAATGCTATAATCAACAATAGACAAAAGCAACAAAAGTAAGAATATTTTTATTTGAAATTTTGAAAGTTAAATATTGGTTTTCAATATAGATATTGATGACCTTTCATATGAAAAAATAACTTTAAAAAATATCTATTTTTGTTAAGTTGTATGCTATTAATTTTAAAAGTCATAACTATATAGTATGTCAATTTAGCGAACAAAATGAGAAATATGTATGTCAATTATTATGTTAACTAACTAAACAAATAGCATACATGTTTGTCAATGCATTCCATATAATCTATATGTTTATTCACCACATATAATGCCATACATAACTCATAAAAAAATAACCAAGGCATGCATTTCCAAGTTTGTGGCATTCAAACCTATAATATAATTACAACTTTGAAATAAATATTATATGAAGTTATGATAATCCAATACAACCATGGTGGAAAGGAAAATCTTAATAATGATGTGGAATTTGGTGATTTCTTGGTGCTTGGTGTAGCTTTCCCAACCACATGCTCATCCATAGCTATTGCATGAGAAGTTGTTGAATTCCTATCATAAGGCCCTTGGATAACACATACAAAATCCATTCTAGTAGAATATTGAGGGTAATAAATACTCACCATCTCCCTAAATAGACAATGTTGTTCAAGTAATAAATTTAATGGATTTCTCAAATTCCTTTACCTCTCCAATTTTTTCTTTTCCCTTTGAACATTTTGCTCATGCTTTCCTTGTTTTGTTGTATCTTCTATACCTCATTTTTATTTTCCTTGTGTTGGAATGAATAAGGCATTTTACCTAGCTAGTTCACCTGGTAGGTCCTATTCACATGTTAAGTTTACTTAGGTCCTAAGAATATTTCTAGAAGTCTTAGTTGGTATTAGATCTTATTTTGTGTCATTTACTCCTTGTGTCTTAGGTCATTTAATATTAGTTGTCTCATGTCATAGGATTATGACACTTGTCATAATCTTGTCTAATCCTATGTCTCACCTTGGTTATATGACTAAGGGTTTTTTATGTGTAAATCAACAATCATAATAATCATAATCTATCATTTGTATCCTTTGATATAATATCATTATTCTCTCATAATTGATCAATAAAATCTTGCATGGTGTAGAGTATTTTATACCAACTCTTACATGGTATCAGATCTTGCAAAATTGTTGAACTTGTTAGTAATAATTGAAAGATCTAAGTTGAAAATATTGGTGTATCTTGAAAATTTGAATATGCTTTTCTCTTGTATTGAATGATAATCTAAAGAATTATAAAAAGTTAAAATAAATACTAGATTTGGGGTTTCTACTTTATGGATTTGTATTTATGATTTATTTTGGATCTTGTTGGTGTAGATTTGAGCTCACCATTGAGTTTAGAGGGTTTGAGAAAGTTAGATTTTCCTTTTGTTCCATCCAAATCGGACATCTAAGGCTAGATCTATGAGGGTTTGAACCTAGGAGGTGGTTTCTAGATCGAGGAGGTAACTACAATTTCAAATAATTTTGGATCAAAATAGGATTTTCCATCATGTTAGGAGCCCCAAAAACTCCAAGATTGGTTGTCAAATCATCAAAATCTAAGAACTTTGATCCAGGTTCCAGAGAAAATTTTCACCCCTATTTGTTCATATGACTATTCGTATGATTGTATGGTCATACAGTTGCTCTAGTTGGTTGTTGTAGTTGAGCTAGTGAAATTTTTTAACAAAAAATGTTTTTATTAATTTTTTAAAAAATAATTTAAATTTAATCAAAAAAAGGAAAAAAATTACAATCATAGGTATTGTAAATCTATGTACTGCACAGGCACAATACTTTCATAGCCACCATGTGGCAGTTGTTGACATGGTCATGTGGATTTTATTAAGCCCAACAACCCCATCACACCCCTCGATAAAATTGCTAAAAAAGAGAATAGTTTAGTATTAAATTGAAGAGTAAGTGCACAAAGATGGGGGGCCAAAAAGTGGCTACTTCACTTTTTGGTTCCAAAATAGAAAAAACGTGGGCACGTCATATAAAAAATGCTCGCATTATGGGTTGGTAGTGACCGAGCCTAGGATCCATCATTACTAAGCCAAAACATAGGCACATTATAATGCGCTCATGTTATTTGAATACATTGACAAATTTTTCTTCTATTTTTCTCTTTCTTGTCCTTATGTTTCAGGGAAACTATAAACATAAAATAAACATTTAAGTATAAGTTGAGATTTATATATGGACATTTAAGTACAATTATCTACACTACACTATCTAGTTTCTCATTTTTGAGTTGTTCCTAGTCTTAAGGTTAGGGTTTAGGCCCAAGACTAGGAATATAAGGTTTCATGTAACACCCCGTCATGCAAACCCCAAAGGACAACTACAATAGAAAAATTACCGCACAATTTTTTTTTTGAAAGTAAACTAACATGAGAAGTACATTAACATACAATACACATAATGCAATTATACATATACAATATCAACTACGTCCTCAGGGGTACACGAGATGACATTATGAAACCTAGACTCTAACCAAAATGATAATGAATGAAAAATAATCTATCTCATAGAAATAACATACAACCATCCATGATCATTAGAGATGAAAAGATACATCATTCTATTACAATTGTGGAGCATATTTCCATGGATACAACACATCATGGATACAATAGTACATTACATAATGCTTCGCTTATATCAACAGGAAGAGTACATCAAGTACAAGAATAATACATCAAGGAAGAATAAGGTACAAGCGAAGACCAATCTTCAACCAAGTGACGCTCTTTAAACTTTGCGTCCGCTTCTGCATCATGAAAACAACCTGGGAACCCAAAGGGGTACATAGCAAGTTCCACCCGACCATGTGGACCCAAAGGTCCACCCCCCGTGCTAGGAGATGACAAGAAAGACCCTCAACCAAAATAATCAGGTGTACAAGGTTTAAGCAAAGCAACGATAAACACAAGAAACATTTCACATCATCAGCACATGACTACAACAAAATAAAGTAAAACTAACAAGAACCAAAAAACAATTTCATAGATCAACACTAAATAACCAAAGAGGTGCCAACAACAATAAGACCCAAAAGCCCTCAAATGAGATCGCGATATCATCCAACAATAAATATCAATGGGAACCTTTCATTAGCATCAATAAGGTTGCCATGAGACATATATGCAACATCAAATAACTAAAATGAGGTTCAACAATAAACATAGAGAAACAACTGCCTCAATATACATAAGATACAAGCGCTTCTAAAGGTACACAAATAGCAAGGGGAAACAACAAACACACAAGGTTGCTAGAGGGTGGAGTGTTATCACATAAGCTTGACATGGGTTACCCAATGCAGATCTTCATAGGTTATCGATCCCCTACCTGGTTAAACCTTGGCAACCTTAACTGATCCCCGACCTCCATTCTCACCCATGCAGGATCAACATACCTTTCAAGAGGACAATGCAATTGATCTTTGCCATTCTAGGTCTTCCCACTCATCCCAAGCCTAAACGAGCACTTGGGCTATGAGTGAGGCTGCATTATTTGAATTAATGTGAGAAACTACCCAAACCCCCTAATTAATTATTAGGTTATTGCTGATTAAAGAAACTCTCAATGAGTTACATGTATGCCACTTTGTGTGCTATCCCCCATTGATAACCACTCCCCCTACTAACAAAAAATCTCAAATTCATAGACTAGGTAAGCCCATTTGCACAAATAATCAAAGCCAAATCAGTAAATACACCAATAGAGGCATGTACTATCTCACACTAGTACTTCACAGTGCAAGGATAAACCCCCAAAAACACAATCCAAGTATAAAGAACAACCATTACCCAAAATGACAAAGTCATGTAACCACCCACTTTCAGGTGAAGTAGAATAAAACTCATGAAAATAATCAAGGCTTGCTATGGATTACCCAATGCGGATCCTCCTAGGTTGTCGACCCCCATCCTAGGTTACCCAGGCAGCCTCACTGGATCACCGCCCCCCATACCAACTTATGCAAGTCAAAACCATACTCCCCTTAAACATATGGAAGACTCTCAAATTGCTAACACAATGGTTTCCCATCAAATTGGCTATAATCCCATGATCTCCGAAGACTAAAATACAATCCACAATTTACAAATCAACAGTGTAGAAGAATGAAGGTTAACATCATAGTGAGACCTTCAAACTCAACAAAACTAACACAATCCCCTCAATACAAAACCAAACTCAAGATCAAATCCTCTCAATGACCAATAGGCACAAATGGGCTCCCACTTACAACCATAACCAAAATCAACATATATTACAAAAATTTATACAATTCCCAATAAACAATATAACATTCAATTAAGCAACCCTTACATCACAAACATGATTACTTTGTAGAACAAAATCATTTCCACATTTAACAACAATCAAATCAATTCACTCATGAGAGAACATTATAGCACCATTTCTAAAACTCATTACATAAATCCTAACTTTTCTTACTAAACCATTCACATAATAATACTTAAATGCCAGTTATAACTATTAATCTAATTTTCTAATTCTTTTACCTACTCAATCGATTAACTAACCTAAACACCAATATTCTAATGTAATAGCTTTAATATATATAAATATATATATATACATATATAATATTTTAAAATATAAAATAGCAACACAACGATTGAAAGTATACAAGTATTCTATTTACATAATCAATGCAACCATGAAGTCCACATGAATTAACAATTCATCCATAAAGGATTATAAAAGAAAATCAACATTAAAAGGATAGTCTAATTCCATCAAACAGTACATTACAAACACAAGTACTCCTTAACTATAATAGTTAAATGCTTAATTTACCAAGAGATTTACAATTTGACAAATAGCCACTTGAAAACACAATCAACAAGCAATAGTCACTCAATTAATACTCCTATTCATTTATTTAATAACATTTTTGTTGATCTAAGTATTAGCAAATCACTTATTTATTATCTTATCAAAAGTGATGTCTAAAACTATGCTATTATAGATTACTACTTTATGATTCTTTATGAATATTAAATAGGTAATGGGTTAATTCTAGTTAAACTTTTCTTAAATAATTAAGTTAGACTATTGATAACCAAACATTATTAACTTGTATAATTGAAGGTAAATAAAGATCTCTTAATTATTAATTAGAGTATTAAATGAATACCTAATAGTTAACTTGTGAATAAGGTATTTAAATTCAATTATAAATTAAACAATTATTACTCCATAATACAAAAGGGTTAACGAGTAGGACAATGATTTAATTAAATACTAACTGTACTATTTACTAACAAAATAATCAACATTTAAATACTTAATTTCGAAAATTGAATCATAATCATTATTAACTTTTCCCATCTAATTTTCTTTCGCTAACTAACATTTAAAGCTTCCTTCACTTATCGAGAACTCATTTTAAACAATTATAATTATTTCAAATTTTCCTTTCCATTCCTTCTTAATTAGTTTCCTAAATTATTTATCTTAATATTCAACTAACATATTTTCTATTCTACATTGCCACTGTGTAAGCATAGGAAACTAAGGGAGGGATGAATGTGCTTCGAGAGGATAACTATTTAGGAGTTTAAGCAGTGCATTAATTACATAATTTCTTATTACTGCCTTCTTACCTTATACACACTTAATTTATTAAATATACGTATCAGTAGGGTTAAAAGACACCACAATAGCACTATATTTAATACCCATCTTCATGATATGTAATGCATTAGCCTTCAACGGGAAAATTCTTTTCAAATCTTAGCAAGGAACATAATCATACTGTTTGCCCACCCCACTAAATGTAACCTTATATAATACCCAAAATTCTAGGTGGGTTGAATCAGAAAGGCATTAAGATAGCCTGTAAGAGATTTTGTAGTGTTTTGCCCAAAAACATCATGACAGGTTTAATATTGGACATATTTGATAGTAAGAAAACCATTCGTATGCAAAACCTAAAAAAATATATTCCACAACAGTTCTAAGAAAAACTAAAGTTAATGTAGCAATTTCTGTCAATTCCCAATGCCCTTATCTACTCACGTGTGAGCAGGTTTATTTATCTTTTCAATATTATTTTATTTATTCCCACTTGGTTTTTCCAGATTTACCATCATTATACTATCTTATCTACATATGTATTCAAATTAGATTAATTAAAGAATACTAAACTTCAAGATCCAACCATATGTATAATCAAATAAAAACTTATATTTATATATAAATATATAATTACGTTTCATTTATTATTTTGAATGTTATTAAATTATATATATATATATATATATATATATATATATATATATATATATATTTAATTAAACAAATTAATAATATTAAATATAATTTCATTTGTATTAATTTTATATAACTTATTCTTATATTCTCAAACTCTTTATTACTCATTAGCATTTACACTTAAAACAACTTAAGCGTTTGTCTCTTAACTTACTTTCATCATTTGTATATCAATAGTTATGTGAATGGCTAACCAAACAAATACATTATTAATAATTCTATTGGATTCCACAACATAATTCAATTAACTTGAATGAAAAAAGGAAACAAGACCTCACAAGTCACAAATAAATAACTTACTCACACGTCACGATGGGGCCAAAAGTGGAGGGGTACTACATTTCGCCATTTGTTTTGTTGGGCTATTGTGAAATATTTTTTATCAAGGGTTTTTGTGAGTTGTTTGGTGCTTCACGATGGCTTCACATGCATATTTTTTTGTGGGTGAGTTGGGTTTTATAAGAATGCATGCATTAGGATGATCTAACTTTGAAGCCTATCCTTGAGGAGATTGAGACTGGAGGTCCAATTGTAATGATGAGTATGATCCAAATATTTTCTAGGTTATTGGTGTTGGGATTTCAAGTGATGGTCCTACTTTTGTAATTAGGGTAGTAGCAACATTTACTCTAACAATTGCATTCAATGTTGTTTTCATTAGAGTTTCTCTAAATGACAAGCTCAATGAAGATGAAATTGAAGAATGGTATGCGTACAAATATAAATATAAGCCTTTTCCCATCATTCAACAAGTGTTGGTAATGTTGAGGGATTATAGATTGTCCTCTTACTAGATGCAAACAAAGATGCAAAAAACCAAAAAGGTTTGACAACCATGCACTTTGCTTATGTGTATCATGAAGTAAAATGTGTTGAGCTACTTCTTGAAGTTAGTGTTGACACACTTTTTTTCCATGTTTAAGATCCTCTAGACACATTGCTAGGAGAGCTCAGAAAGATTACTATGCTAAGAGAATGATGAATTGCACATATTTTAAGAAGTCCACACTTTGAAGACAAGAAGGAATCTAGTATAGATAAAATTCAAAATTAATGGTTGCCTAGTTAGCTTGGGAGTTTATAGATCTTAGGAGTCATAACCCTTACAAGGATTATGAGACAACTTGATGGAGCTCTATGAGTAACTCAACATGGATTATTGTCCAATGGTTTGGTAGATCAATGATTCGAGAGTTTAAGGATGTGATAATATGGGAACTTAGGAATTTAGCTCAAGAGTTACACCTTTACAAGGGTTTAAGGCATCTTGATGGAGTTGTACTTGGTGTATGGTTTATTTTCAAAGTAAAGATTATGAAGAAGGGTGAATTCATGGTTCATGGTGCTTTTAGTTTGATATGATTTATATTAGTTTATTTTTCTTTAGTGCAGTAAGTCTTAAGAGGGGGTATTAGATTAATGTTAAATGATAATTATAAGATAAAACTTATTTTATAATAAAGTCACCTCAGTGGCTTAAAAGAGTTTGTTATTTTTAGTGTTTACTGTGAGTTGTGTCATGCTTAACTAGTTGCATGTTTATTCAATTCCACCTTCAGAACTCTATATAAGGAGGTATTCACCATTGTAATAAATTATCTTGATATTTAATAGAATGATTTATTTTGTGTTCTATGAGATTTTACAACTCTATGATTGTGTGATTATTAAGAAGTTGGACCAATGGAGGTCTGAAATAGAGGTATATTTTAATCTTCATTAATTATCTCCACACCAACAAATTTATATTGCAAGTTTAAACCTATGTGAGAATACTCTTACTTTGTATGAGAGCTATGCACATTCATTCAAAATGAGGAAAGTGCCACTATTTTTGAAGTGGAAAACCTTTAAGAGAATGCTTAAGAATTTTTATCCTATATGCCATGAAGAGGGGTGAATGATATAATGACATTTCTTGAGACAAAGTAGTGACAAAACCTACAAGGCTACATGAGTGAATTTAGAAAGAGGGAAGCCCAAATGAGCTTCACATACACTCTGTATTGAAGTATATACAATAAAAAAAATGAACTTTTTGAAACATATTGATGGCTTCTAGCCAAACATTATGGTCTTGAATCCTCATCTTTTATGCTATAGAATATAGAAGAATAGGATTTAACCATACCATGGGTAAGAGAACAAAGTTGTGACACAAAAATGGCTCTTAAGATGCCACTTTTTTTGAAATCAACAAAGTTTGATGTTTGAATAGAAAATGAAGATAATTATACTAAAAATTTGAAGATGCAACAAGAACAATAGTTGTGCTCTGAATCTACTTTCTAAGCTACAATTTTTTTTGAAAATGGTAAATGTTAAGGGTTTGAAAAAGGGGCAACACACAAAATGGTCCTATTTTTATAAAAAAATAGCATAGTGTCTATTGTGCTCCCCCTAAAATGTTAACTTTTTTTAGAATTTTAAAAATTACTTCAGTGAGAAATTAGCTAACACCAAGTAGTTTATGTCGGTTCTTTCAGCTAGCTTTTAATGAATATAATATTTTACTAATTTTTGAAGTGGACACATCTTGAAAAGAAAAAAATTGAGCGTGCTCTCCCTAATTTTTTGAAAACTAATAAAAAATATATATTTTTAATACATGTAGAATGGAGTCTAGTTTCTAATAATGTACTTTGTTTCAAAGTTTAATGAACGATTAAAAAAATATACCCTTGAAACTAGCACATGTTGGTTTTGATAAAAAATGAAGACACTAGCAAAAGAAGTTAAAGATGAAAAACTTAACATAATCAAAACGTAAAAAAAATACATGGTTAGATAGCTAAGAGAGAGTTGAACATCATAATGGTATTTTAAATATTTGCATTGAAACACGTGCAAACCTGATGGAGACCATGACCAAAAATATATGAAATTTTGTCACCCTTCCAAAACATCACATCTTTGGCATGAAATGGTCATCCAATCCTTTGGTTTGGATTCCCAAGGAAAATCCAACCTTGATATTTCTCAATGCAACCCATTTGGCGAGTGCCAAATTGTGAATGATGACTATTTATAATACATTTTGTTGAACTCTCTTTTTTCCTTTGTCTTTATCATTCTTTGTCAATGAAAATATATACATGAAATAAACATTTACATATGGGAATTTAATTTCTTAAACTTTAAGTTATATTTCATGTATATAGTTTCTAGATGTTTGAGAGTGGTTTTAGATCTCTAGGAGCTACAATGCAAATTCTAGTTTTTGGAAGATCAAGTATAATTTTTTAGACACTCAAATTTCAGTAATTTGCATATCAAATTTTAGTAATCAGGAGGTCAAAATTTAGTAATCAACAAGTTGTATAATCATTCTCTAGCTCTCTCTCTCTCTGTCACTCATTGTCTATCCCTTATTCTCTAGACCTCTCTTTCACACTCTCTCCTTCCCTCTCTACTTCTCTTTATCTCACCATTATCTCTACTTCTCTCTCTCCTTCCATCTATACCTCTCTCTCTCTCTCTCTCTCTCTCTCTCTCTCCCATCCACCTTCCCTCTCTACTTCTTTCTAACTTATCCCTCTTTTCCTCTCTCTCACCCTCCCTCCTCTTAATCTCTCCACCTTCCTCCTTCCCCCCTCTTTCTCATTCTCTTTGTAACTTCTCTTTCCCTTCATCCATCCCTCCCTCGCTCCTTCCCTCTCTACTTTTCTCTATCTCTCTCCCTCTCTCCTCTCTCTTTCTCTATCTAACCTCTCTCCCTCCCTCCCTCCCTCCCTCCCTCCCTCCCTCCCTACTTCTCTCTCCCTCCTCCCCCCTCTTTATCTCTACTTCCATATATACTTCTCTCTATCTCTCTCTCCATATCTACATCTCCCTCCATCATTCCCCCTCTCGCCCTCCCACTCTCTCAATCTCCCAACCTCTCTCTCTCTCTCACTCCGTCTGTTTGTCCGTCCGTCCCTCCATATCTCTCTATATCTCTATCTCTCTTTGTCTCTGTCTCCCTCTATCTTTGTCTCTCTGTTTCTATCTATCTCTGTCTGTATGTCTGTCTATCTATCTATTTGTCTATATATATATATCTCCCTCTCCCCCCTCTAAATCTCCAACCCATCCTCCTTCCCTCTCTCTCTAGATCTACTTCTCCTTCCCTCCCCTTCTATCTCTCCATCTCTACCTCTCCCTCCCACCTCTCTCTCTCTCTCCCCCTCTCTCTCCTTCTCTGTCAATCTCCCAACCTTACACTTAACCCTATACCCTCAACCCTCATCTTGAAACCTTAAACGCTAAACCCTATACCATCAACCCTCATCCCTATACCCTCAACCTTATACCCTAAACCCTAAACATTATCCGTCAACCCTATAATTAAACAATAAACCCTACATTCTCAATCCTTAACCATATACCTTATCCCCTCAACCATATACACTAAACCCTTATCCCTATACACTTAATCTTATACCCTCAAACTTGAACATTAACCCTCAACCATAAAACCTTAACCCTCGATCCTATACTTAAACCCTAAAACCTATACTCAACCTTGTACCCTATACCCTAAACCATACATCCTCAACCCTCATCCCTATACCCTATACCCTTAACCCTCAAACCTCAACCCTATACTTAAACCCTAAACCCTACATTCAACCTTGTACCCTAAACCTAATACCCTCAACGATAACATAAATATCCTAAAACCTAATCCCTATACCATCAATCATGAACACTATCCCTCAAACCTCAACCCTATACCTTAAACCCTAAAACCTACACCCTAAAACCTCATCCATTAACCCTTTACCCTCAACCCTATACTTAAACCCTAAACCCTACACTCTCAACCCTTAACCCTATACCTTATACCCTAAACCCTACACCCTACACTCTATACCCAATATCTTAAACCCTAATCCCTATACCCTATACACTTAATTTTATACCCTCAACCATGAACATTATCCCTCAATGTCCTATACTTAAACCCTAAACTCTATACCCTCAACCCTATACCCAAAATCCTAAACTCTAATCTCTATACCCTATACACTTAACCCTATACCCTCAACCTTGAACACTATCCCTCAAACCTCAACCCTCAACCCTCAAAATTATAAGTAAACCATAAACATTACCCATCAGCCCTCAACCCTTAACCCTATATCTAATCCCTAAACCCTAAACCCTCAACCCGCAACCCTATACTTAATATCCTAAACCCTAATCCCTATAACCTATACACTTAAACCTTAACCCTAAACCCTACACCTTCAACTTTTATTTCTATACCCTATATCCATTATCTTAAACCATAGACCCTATACACTCAACCCTCATAGGGGGAGAGATAAAGAGGGGGGAGGTAGGGGGAAGGGCGAGAGAGAGGGAGATATGAGATAGAGAGTAGAGAGAGAGAGATAATGGTGGGATAAATAATGGTGGGATAGAGAATGGTGAGATAGAGAGAAGTAGATAGTGAGAAGGAGAGAGAGGGAGAGATAGAGAGTAGAGAGGGAGAAATAGGTGAGATAGAGAGAGATACAAATAGACATAGAGAGAGAGAGTGATGGAGGGAGAGGGAAGAAGAGAGAGGGAAGAAGAGGTAGAGAGAGGGAGGTGAGATAGAGAGGAGAGAGTAAGAGAGAAAGAGGGGGAAAAGAGGGAGATAGAGAGAGAGGTAGGTAGAGGGATGGAGATGAGTTCTAGAGAGTAGAGAATGAAAGAGGTAGGGAGGGAGAAATAGGTGAGATAGAGAGACAGTGGTGGATGGAGAAGTAGGTAGAGGTAGGGAGAGGGGAGATAAAGATATTTAGAGAGGAAAGGAGAGGTAGAGAGAGAGGAGAGACAAATATAAGTAGAGAGGGGAGGTAGGAATGAGAGAGAGGTGTGTGTGTGTGTGTGTGTGTGTGTGTGTGTGTGTGAGTGAGAGAGAGAGAGAGTAGAGACCTGGAAAGAGGTAGGGAGGGAGACATAGGTGAGATAGATAGGGATGGAGATAGAGTGATGGAGGGAGAGGTAGATATAGAGATAGAGAGGGGAGATAAAGATAAGTAGAGAGGTAAGGAGAGAGAAGAGATAGAGAGTAGAGAGGGAGAGGGGAGGGAAGGAGGGAGGGTGAGGTAGGAGGGAGATAGAAAGGTTTGTGTGTGTGAGAGAGAGAGAGGGAGAGAGGGGGGAATAGAGGGAGAGAGAGAGAGAGGTAGGTAGAGGGATGGAGAGGAGATATATAGATTAGAAAGGCAAAGGGTAGGGAGGGAGCCATTGGTGAGATAGAGAGAGAGTGATGGAGGGAGAGGTAGGTAAAGAGAGGGAGAGGGGTGATAAAGATAAGTAGAGAGGGAAAGAGAGGTAGAGAGGGAGGAGAGATAGAGAGAAGTGGAGAGAGGAGGGAGGGAGGGAGAGGTAGGGAGGAGATAGAGGTGAGAGAGAGAGAGAGAGAGAGAGGGAGAGGCGAGATAGAGAGTAGAGAAGCAAGGAGAGAGAGAGAGAGAGAAAGATGATACAACTTGATGACTTCTAAAATTTTACCTCTTGATTACTAAAATTTGACATGTTGATTACTAAAATTTGATTGTCTAAAAAAGTATAAGTTCTCCCAAAAACTAGAATTTGCATTATAACTCGTAGATATACAAAACCAATCTCAAACATTTTGAAACTATATACATGAGATATAAATTAAAGTATAAGAAATTTAACATATGAAAATTTTCTTTCTTATACTTAAATGTTTATTTCATGTATATAGTTTCTCTAAAACACAAGGACAAGAAAGAGAAAAAAGAGAAGGATTTTTTTCAATACAAACCATAACACAAGCACGTTATAACATGCTTGTGTTTTGTACTACTTTGGGAATCCCCAAGCCTTTGGCTTGGATTTGGTTAGGATTTCCAACCAAAAGGCTTAGAATACTTTTCCAACACCCAAAAACATGTTTTTGTATATTCTACAAAATTTCACATTATCTTGTTTGTGCTAACCATCAATTTTGTATGTGTTTCAAGTTTGAGTAAAACAAACACCTGGGTAATGTTAAGCTCTCTCTTAGCTATTTAATGATGTAACTTTTTTCACATTTTTACTATGGTAAGGCTTTCATATTTAATTTTTTTTTTTTTGGTGTAGCTGTTTTTTGTCAAAAACCAATGTTTGGTATTTTTTACATTTTTTTAACTACAGGAATCAGGTAGCATGACCCCCTATAAATTGTAGTGCACTTGGTAAAAAATTTAACATGACCAATGTTGGCACGACATGCCCTCTAGTACCACAGGGGTGGGGGAGACTAGACCTCGTGACCAACCTCCTGTAACAAGAAAGATTTAGGCAACCAAGCTAGGGCCCATGCCGACTTATTTACTTTATTTTTTAACCGTTCATTGAAATTTAAAATAGATTACATTAAATTATAAACTAGAATCCATTCTACACATACCAAAAACAATGATTTTTGATTAGTTTTGAAAAATTATAGGGCTAGAATAGTGACCAATTTTTTTCTTTTTAAGGATTTGTCCACTTTGAAAATTAGTCAAAAATCAAGCATAACCTACATGCTGTTGGCTAATTTCTCACTAAAATGATTTTAAAAATACTAAAAAAGTTAACCTTTTGAGGTATCCACAACATACGCTATGTTATGTTTTCTAAAAAAAGGACCAATTTGTGTGGATACCTTTTTTGAACCCCTCAATCTCTACCATTTTCAAATAAAATTAGTAGTTTAAAAAAGTACATTTAGAGCACTATGGTTCTTGTTTTTGATACATCTTAAATTTTGAGTGTAATTATCCTCAATTTATCATCCAAGGTCAGTATTTCCTCATTTTTAAAAAATGTGGCCACTTATGACCCCTTTTTGGCCCCTCATCTTTGTGCACTTACCATGAATATACTGGTAGCAACATATTCTGATTCTTATTCATCGACACTTGTTGTAAGGAAAGCTGAGTGTGGAAACTCATTCCCCATTCCAATTCTTAGAAGAGAAATGTAGATCATATGTCATTCAAATTCAAGTTACAGTTCATTAAGATGCACATTAACATAATAAAAAAATTAGACAAATTTAACACAACCATAAAACAAACACTAGATTTATGTGGGAAAACCCTTATAGGAGAAAAACCCACACACCAAACAAAATCTCTTTGTATTTTAGTAAATAATGATTACATACAAAGTTACAGACTATGCTTCTAGATGTTAATTCACACCATCAATTTCAACAACAATTTCCCTGATCAACCTCATTCAAAGATCGACTAATACAGTTCTTACTGTATAATAGAACATCACTCCAAACACAACCCTTTGTATTCACCTTTGTTCTACATTCCAAATCAACCAAGAAATTGTTTGATTCAAATTCCCCAAGCAACTACAATAAATGGTATAATTATCTGCCATATCAGACCATCAAATAGATTTCGTTCACTCTCTCTTCAAATTCACCAAGTCACTTCAATGTCCACATCACCTACCAAGTCACTCGGCCAAAAAACCATCATTGGTCACCAACCAATCATTGCTTTCTAGCTTGGCATGGTTAGATCCCACAAAGTCATCATTCACGCGCTAGCGGGTCACACTCATCGCCATATCAGGGGGAACTCATATCAGTTCACACAGATATTGAAGTGTCAATTTGATGAGGCTTATGTCGCCCCATGTGGCCCCCACCTCCATAAACCATCAATTTAATGACTTGTCAAAGGGATTGACTTCAAAGTCCCGACAAAATTACAAAGTCCCACTGACAAGAGTCCCCTAGCCTCCCATCGACATGTCAACAGGACAAGACTCAATGTCCTGACGACATCACAATGTCACCCCAATACAATCTCATCAGATTATCAAGGAGATGCTAAGAAGACTCCCTCTAATATTTGATAGTTCCATCGATGAATCCTTTATTGCCTGTGCAAACTTGAAACATGAAGTCCCTTTGCAGGTTAGGTTTTGGGGTTCTTCAATACTTGATACCATAGGCTCTGGCAGTAAAGCTTACAATGGAACTCTTAAGCCTAATTTCCAACACTCTTCTACTTTGCAACTACATTTAGTAAGTGATAAGCTTGAATCTCGATTCCCGATTACTTGCAAAACTTCTAAGGATTTTACCATGCATTTAGTAATTTACAAGCCCAAAGCCTGAACATGTTAACATGCCAGTAAGTTTGAGACATAATCTCTCAACATTCTCCCACTTGAAAAACTTACAAGCACCTTTCAAAGCTTGAAATTATTGAGTATCATAGGCTCCAAGGCCCATCGAACTGGCACACCATTTGAACTTATTTGTGCTCATAGGCTTCATCAATTCATCAACAACATTCACCAAAGTATCAATGTTTTCTAGATTAACCTTTCTATCCTCCACCATATCACAAAAAAGGTGATACTGTACATCAATATGTTTTTCCTAGCATGGAAAGTGGGATTTTTTTCCAAACAAATAACACTCTAACTATCACAACAAATAGTAATCTGCCTTGCATTAAACCCAACATCATAACACAAATTTCTAAGCCAAACAACTTCCTTACAACTGTGTGTTGTTGCCATATACTCCACCTTAGTAGTAGATAAAGAGACTACAACTTGCTACTTGCTCATCCAACTAACTCCACTACCCTGTAATGTGAAGATGTATCCACTAGTGGATCTTCTACTATCAATGTCCCTTGCCCAATCAAAATCCACATATCCATGAATGCTCACTGAATTCTTAAATCCAGTAGAGTGTCCATGATAGCACAAGGTGAACTCAACAGTACCCTTCAAGTATGTAAAAACTCTTTTCACAACATCCCAATGCAGCCTCCCTAGATTAGCCATAAACTGACTAAGTACTCCCACTACTTGGGAAATGTTTGGCCTAGTACAGACCATCACGTACATTAAAATTCCAACCACACTTGCATAAGGCACCCTAGTCATGTCCTCTATCTCAGTAGAAGATTTTGGACAATCTTTAATAGATAGTTTTGTTCCTTGCAACACTGGAACAACTAACTTTTTTCTATTTATCATATTAAACCTCTCAAGGAAAACATTGATATACTTACTCTAACTAAGCCAAAGTTTTCTACCATCTCTATCCCTTCTGATTTCCATCCCCAAAATATACCTTGTTGCACCTAAATATTTCATTTCAAACCGTACTGACAAATGAGATTTTAAATCAGGAATCACACCCTTACTATTCCCAAAGAATAACATGTCATCCACATACAAGGCTATAATAAGTAAATGACCATTTTCAGATTTAAAATACATACAATGATTTGATTTTGATCTTACAAATCCCAATGACAACAAAATGTGTCAAACTTCTAGTACCAATTTCTAGGCGATTGTTTTAAACCATATAGGGATTTCTTTAATTTGCAAACCAAACCTTCTTTACCTCTTTCAACAAAGTGCTTAGGCTAGGACATATAAATTTATTCTTCCAGATCTCCATGAAGAAATGTTGTCTTCACATCCATCTGCTCAATCTCTAAGTCATACATAACTGCAAGTGACAATAGAAATCTAATAGATGTTAACTTAGCTATAGGAGAAAATATTTCTCCATAATCAATTCTCTCTACCTGGGAATAGCCTTTCGCAACCAACCTAGCTTTATTGCCTCTTTCATAGTCCTAGGCTCATCAATTCTAGTAATCAAAGCATAAGCACAACTCTAATCCAACATAGAATATCCATACCTTTTAGGTTGTCATCTTTCACGTGTAGACCTCCTCATAGGCTAAGGCTGAGGTAATGGTTCTTCTTCCTATTTAGAACTCTCAGAACTACTTGAGCTCTCCTTAGATTCAAGTACACTTGGTGTTCATAGTTCCTCTTTTTCTAGAGTTAGAGGAATTCAACTACATCTTTTCTAGAGTTAGAGGAATTCAACTACATCTTTTTCCTTCTCTTTCATTTTTAACCGCATATCTACTGTAGAAGGTTTCAACTCATGAAAGATTACACTTCTATTGTATACTACCTTCTCAGTAACAAGATTCCAAAGCTTGTATGCTTTCACAACAATGCCATATCCAATGAAGATACATTTAACAACCTTGTTCTCCAAGTTATATCTTTTCCCACTAGGCACATATGCATACGCATCACAGCCAAAGACTCAAATATGTCTTAGAGAGGGATTCTTACCATACCATGCTTCCATGGGAATTTTTTCCATGAGCACCGAAGAGGGAGATCAATTTACCAAGTAACATGTTGTAGCCACTACCTCAGCCTAGAACTTCTACTCCAAACCAACACTGCTCAACATACTTCTTTCCCTTTCCATCAACGTTCTATTGAACCTTTCAACAACTCCATTCTACTATAGAGTATAAGGTGTAGTTTTATGCCTTTTAATCCCATGGTCTTTGAAATACCTTTCAAAATTTGCAGAACATAATTCACCACCATTATCCATCCTCAAGCATTTAGTCTTCCTTCTCGTCTAATTTTCTACCAAATTTTTAAACTCCTTAAATCGACTAAACACTTCTAATTTACTTTTTAGAAAATACACAAATGCCCTTCTAGAATAATCATCTATCAAAGAAACTTAATTTTTAGACTTCAATAATGAAGGAACATTCACTAGACCAAATACATCATAGTGAACACAATCCAGTATGCTAGAAGATTTATGAGGACTAGAGTAAAAAGAAACACAATGTTGCTTTCCGTAAATGCAATGTTCGCAAAAATCAAACACTAGGTTACAATCATCGAGCTCTTCAACTAGGCTTTTATTTTTCAATGCTTTCAAGCCCTTTTCTCCAATGTGACCAAGTTTATGATGCCACAACATGTTTTCTCTGCTGGGAGTTTCACCTCCAAAGAGTTTTCACCTAGAGGAACAACGTTCTCCTTCACTACATGAGCAACTTTATCTAATTGTTATGCCTTGCATAACCACCCCACTTTGATCTAGATCAAAATGGGTCCCCCCTTTCTCTTTTAGTTGCTTTGTTTTGGGTCATTTTCCTTCCTTTTGGGTTG
>VDFB02145342.1:0-37805 GCA_007258455.2 Sequoia sempervirens
AATCTTTAAAGGCAAGCTTCTCAAGCTGGGAAAGGTATGTAGTAAAGAAGAACAAAAAGCATTTATTTTGTTATGCCAAAAATTTAATGATGTTTTTACTTGGGAGTATAAGGATTTGAAAGGTTTTGATCCTGAACTAGCCCAACATACTATTGAACTAGAGCCTGGTGAAAAACTAGTAAGACAAAAACAAAGACCTCTTAACCCCAAATTAGAACACCTGATGAAGGTTGAATTGAATAAATTAGTTGAGAGTGGTATTATTTTTCCTATCAAACACACCTCTTGGGTGTCAAATTTAGTGCCAGTTAGGAAGAAAAGTGGGGAAATCAGATTATGTGTTGATTTCCAAGATTTAAATAAAGCATCATTAAAGGATCACTACCCGCTCCCTTCCATGGAGAAAATTCTGTAGGTAGTTTCTAGTTCTGATAGATTTTCTTTGCTAGATGGTTACTCAGGTTACAACCAGATTTTGGTTAAGCAAGAAAATCAATTCAAGACAGAATTTACCACCAAGTGGGGCACAATGGCCTTCAAGAAGATGCCTTTTAGCTTATCCAACGTTGGAGCAACTTTCCAGCGAGCAATGGATATGGCCTTTCACAACCTTATGAACAAGTTCATTCTGGTATATTTAGATGATATTACTATTTTTTATAGAAATGCTAATGAGCATATTGATCATTTAGAGCAGATTTTTCAGAGATGTAATTTCAAAGAAAGGTATTTCTATAGACGCTGAAAGAGTCTCTACAATTCTTGAATTGCCATTACTAGCTCAAAAGAAAGGTTTGCAAAGATTTCTTGGAAGAATAAATTTCACGAGGAGGTTCATACCGAATATTGCTACTTTGCTACAACCTCTCACTTCTATGCTTAAAAAGAATATGCCATTCAGTTGGACCAAGGAAGGTAAGAGGAGCTTTGAGATGATAAAAGAAGCCCTTGTAGTTGCTCCTACTCTCATTAATCCAAACTTTGACAAGGAATTCATCATGTATGCCTTTGGAGGAGTAGATATAGTTTCAACTATGTTATGCCAGCAAAACGATGAAGGCTTGGAGCAACCTGTAGCATTTTTCAGCCAGGTATTACATGATAATGAGGTAAAATATTCTTTTGTTGAGAAGCATGTTTTGCTATTGTCAGAAGCCTTAAAAAATTCAAGCACATGTTTTCCAACAGCAAGATCCATTTGTTGGTTGCTCATTCAACTGTTAAGGATTTTTTACTTAACGAAGATATTAATGATAAACGTGCTAGTTGAATAACCAAAGTAATGGAGTTTGATGTTGATATAAAGGTAACCAAGCTCGTTAGAGGCAAGGGTTTGTGTGAATATATTTTTGGACGTGAAGACAACAACTTAAAAGGAGCTAAAAATATAGATACAGTGCTAAATAATGATGTTGCAGATGTTGTTCCAGCATCTCCTGCTACTTGGTTGCAGCAAATGATGCATTATTTGCAAACTAGTGAATACCCCAAAGGATTAAACAGAGAAAAAAGAAGGTATTACAAATTACATGCCATTCCTTTTGCAATTATTGATGGCATTCTTTATAGGAGAGATTTCCAAGGTGTTTTATTAAGATGCATTCAGCCTGATCAAGTTGACAAGCTTTTAGCAGAATTTCATGATGGAACCTTAGGAGGTCATTTTGTTGCAAGAACAACAACCCTTAAAATTATGCAAGCTAGTTATTATTGGCCAAATTTGTTCAAAAATGATATTGCTTGGGTAAAAAAATGTGAGAAATGTGCTTTATTTTTTGGAAAACAGAGGCTCGCAGTGCTGCCCCTGCATCCGATTCAGGTGGAACAACCCTTTGCTAAGTGGGGCTTAGATTTTATTGGCCCTATCAATCCACCTTCAAGCACGGGTCATAGGTGGATACTTACTGCTACAAATTATTTTACCAAATGGACTGAAGCTATTGCTTTAAAGGAAGCAAATGAGACTTCTGTACTTAACTTTTATCAAGATCTCATGTCAAGATTTGGAATTCCAAATTCAATCATTTTTGACAATGGTTTGGATTTTATTGGTTTGAGGATTTCTGATTGGTCAGTTATAAATAATATTTATTTGAACACGTCTTCTAATTATTATCCGTAGGGAAATGGTCAGGTAGAATCTACAAACAAGAATCTGATTCGGATAATCAAGAAGACTGTTGAAGACAATCAACAGACATGGTATGAAAAGCTGAAGTTAGCCCTTTGGGTTGACAGAATAACTCCTAAAAGGGCCACTGGTTATTCTCCTTTTGTTCTAACTTATGGTAAAGAAGCTAAGTTACATGTTTCCATTGAGTTTTAGACTTTAAGTTATGTTAAAGAGTTGGAATTGTTGAATGAACAACCTCTTGAGGTCAAATTTGCATAGCTAGTAGAGTTGGAGGAAACTAGGAAAGAAGCTCTAAGACAACTTGAAATACATCAAGCTCAGATGAAGAATTATTTTGAAAAAAGAGCAAGACCATGTGAGCTCATTGTTGGAGATCTGGTTTTCAAATGGAATGAATTTAAAAGCAGACCTGGATGACATTCCAAATTCGATGCAATTTGGGATGGGCCTTATGTGATCATGGAGTGCAAGGAACAGAGCGTGTTCCAACTTTCTAAGTTGATTGGAGAGGTGTTGTCTATCCCAGTTAATGGGATCCACCATAAAGCATTACCTTTGAGATAAGTTCTATATTGTAGATAAGTAGAATAGTATTGCAAATAAGTGCGTTACGTACATTTAATTTCAGTAGTTTTCTTTTCTATAAGCGCTTTTGCACATGTTCTATTGGCCATTAGGGCCTGTTAGTTTCCTTTCAAATCTATTTCATTTTGTTTTGTTGTTGTTTGGAGTTTTGTTGTTCAAGTTTCTGAGTTTCATGAAGGGGCATATTTGACTTTGTGCCCAATGGAGTGTTTTAAGGCAACTGATCTATGCTTAGTAGACAAGAATTTAGCATAAATCACCAAAATGTTACCAATTTTTGTTACAACTCAATTGGTGGAGTTGTGATTAAATATTGTTATATCTTAAGTGAAGTTACAACTATTTCTACGTTATGTTTAAGTGCTATTTGCACTTTGTTCATTATTCATCAAGTGACAGTTATGCATTGAAATGAGGAAACAAAATCTCAGAAGTTGTTATTCAGTGTTCCAGAATCAAATGGAGTACATGATTGAGCATACAAACAACAAAGCATTTCAAATGCTTTCATTTATTGAATAAAAGTAATTCATATTTACATAATTTCATTTTATTGTGAGAATTCAAATGATAGTACAAATTTGCATTGAGATGCATTTTTCTTTTCAAAATGAAAACCATAAGATTGAAATTAAATATCCACACAAGTCGTGGATGTAACTGTTACAGTGCATCATAAGCATCACACTATGCTATGGAAGATGCATAAAGGGAATAATCACATAAGTATAAACATAATCATCATTTCCTGTTGATTGATGACTATCACATAAGTGGTGCAACATTTTTCTTCTTCGAGCTCCATTGACCTGTAGGAAGGAAGAGAGGGATGTTAGAAGCTCCGACTATGCATATACCTACATGAACCATCAACGATAATGTAGTATGCTACTAATCATGCATTGAAAAAATCAAGAAAAGTGGAGAAACATGAGCTGGAAGAGAGACATCAATATCATGATATATTGTTTTATGCTAACATTGTTTGTTTCTTTTTGTAGGTATAGGGAAAATAATGAAGCTAATTATCATTTGAAGACCAATCATGTGGAGAAAAATGGGCTCCCACAAGGGTAGATCTCGGCATGTTGCCCCTATTCATTACAAGTGGGATGAGAAGGAGATTGCAATCATCATGTTCATCAAGAAAGAAATAATATACAACTGATAGAGTAAAACAGGATTCATCCATCAAGCCATCAAGCCAAGTGTTCATTCATAGTAGTCAAAAATGTTTCTAAAAGCTACAGGTGGATAGTTAATTTAAATCAGCCTGATTAATTCAACTGAGTACATTCATCTCAAACATTGTTGTATCATTATATTCTTCTACCATAGGATGTAAAACAGTGCATCTTGTTTCATGTTAAACCTACATCAATGATCTATTTCTGATAGTGAATAGGCATACATAATGCCTGATTACAAGAAGCACTATTCAATAAAAGAGAACAAAGGTATTGTTTCAAATTTTCATTGGAGAAAGGAACTGTGCATTAAACAACTTTACATAATGAAGGAAAGAGAAGAGAGCCCCAATTTCCCATCAGATTAAGGTGACAAGATCAATTTAGTGACTGCTATACTTGATAAAGAAAGGTGAATGATTCAATAAAACAACTAGTTTCATTATGGCTAAAAGTGTAAATGTTGCTTTAAGTAGAAGTTATGCATCACTTTTTTGAAAGGGAGACAATCAAATACACTGTTTTGGATTTTGGTTCTATCTTTCGATTGTTTAGTCATTCAAAGTATACTTTTCAAAGAATAATTGATAGATTACACAAAGATTTATGTGTGAAAGGATGGTTCAAAACAACATGGGAATGACACTTAAAAATTGAAGCAAGTACAAATATATGGAGGAGGTTTCTATTTAAATGCAAAATATAATCAAAATGCATAATCTCAGTCAAAATATCTAAATGAAGGCTTTAGTTAATATTCAGTTTTCATCATGTTATGGTGTATCCAAGTTGAGGAATAACATAGATTTCTTCAAGATTCTTAATACCCACATGGGGATTTTCTACAGAAAGAAGGATGAGTTGGAATATAACTGAAGATACATCTAGAAATGCATTTTCTTCACAAACAACAAATACCCATATGGTGAAAATTAAAAAAGAAAACAGAATACCATACTGGGTCAGGCTCGAGTTTTGAATGAATAGTAAAGTATACAAAATTCTTGTTACCCACGGTGGGGTTTTGAATTAACATATAGATTCTACAATTTTCAGTGATACCCATATCAATTTTTTTTAAAAAAGGCAGATTTATTCGAAATAATGAATACCCATATTGGGGTTTTCTATCATAATGAAGTTCTTACAATTTTTAGCTAAACCCACATGGGGTTTTCAACAGGAGGATAAATAAAATTTCCCTTTCAGATTATAATTCACCCATGTCAAGGTTTTTATGAAAAACCACAAAGTTCAAAAGAAAGTGAAAATCATGATGGTCGAGCTCCAGAGGATGAAAATCACAAGAGTAAGTATGATTTCTTCAAGACAACAAATGCCCACATCAGGTTTTGTGTTTCATAATACAAAGGTATTGAAATCCTTTGGTGGGTCGAGCTATAGAGTTTCCAAATGTCCAGTTAGCATTAAGAAGCTGCGGTCTGTCATAGTTTCATGCTTGTAAGCTTTGAAAGAAATAAAAGCAATAGAAATGAAGGATTACCATTGTTTTCTGAAGAAGAATACATGACCCTTAGTCGAGTTCACAAGATCTTTCATATTCGCAACTCAAATGTTCTCATGGCGGCCACAATAGTGTCAAAAGCAAGCACAAGGAAGTAAGAAATGCATCAGAAACTATATTAAGAAGCCACAACCACAAGATCAAAAATGGCTCAGGAAATAAAGCCATGAAGATACTATGAAGATAGCTTACCTTTATCACAGTGAAGGATTTGACCATTTGAAGACAAAAGTGAAGATTCTCAAGCATTTGCAAGCTACAAATTGATCTCTCTCATGGCAACGCATTTCTCTCAAGCAGAGCAAATTTCCCAAAGTGTCAAATGCAAATAAAGTCAAGATTAGGGTTTACCCTTGTTTTGTTGTGCTTCCCTAGTTTGAATCTATGGGCTTAGCATTCATTTTTGCATTTAATATCAAACTTTATGCAAGGTGTTAAGTGGCCGATTACCCCAATGATAGGTTGCACAATGAAAAGGCTAGGTAATTAAAGTTTTGTCCAAGCCTTAGGTTGGTGTGATTAAATTTTTGACAATATGAGGGGGCTATAGACTATAGAGGCTTGAGATTTAATTATACCTTAGTAAGATGGACTGAGATTTGAGACTAAGATTTCAATTGATTTTGAGAGAAATCATTAAAATTGTAAATGAGACCTAGGGTTTATTTTCAATCAATTTTAAAGAAATCAATTAAGATATTGGTGGAGTTTTATTGTATTTTTATGATTTTTTGAGAAAAATAAAGATTACTAAAATATTTTATTGAAAAAATAAATCTAATTGTTAGATTATGAAAATTCTGCATATCATGTAAAGTGGGATTAAAGTGGTGCTTTTATAAATCGCTTTATTGTTTGCTATTTTTAGTGGATTTTTTAGAGGGACTGTCTTGGTCAGATTTGAGATGCTTGTTGGATGGATGAAGTGTTTTATTTTCTTTTAAAGAAGATTTAGCCTATTTTTAGGAGTTGAACAGTATGAACATGGAAACAGTGAGTTTTTTCTGCTTTTATGCAGACTTTTGAGACAGTTTTGATGCCTTTTCCTTGAGCCTTCTTTGTGAGCTCGGATTAGGGTTTTTGGAGAGATTTATCTTGAAGAATACTTAGCTTTCTTTTTCTTCTAGAGGGGAGATGATAGTTTCTTGCTCTTAGCATTTTGGAGCTTGTAAGCTTATTTTTGTACTCAGTTTTGGTGGGTTCACTCTTTCAGTTTTAATAAAGTAGCAGGGTTCTCCTTCCCATTTTTCTTGTCTCAGTTTTGTAATGGCAATCTAATGTCTTTGTGTTTCAAATTTGAATCCTTATGTCTTATTGTTGTAAATCTTTGTTCAGAATTACATGGTTTCAGGTTGCATGTTGTATTTAGTTCTTTCAGATCTTCATGCAAATCACTGATGAAACATGTGCTAATGAGATTGTGAGGGCTACTGTGAGAGATAAGCTGTTATGAGTGATTAAGTCCAAATTTTCATAAGTTTGGTGAATCATCCGTTTGTCATAGGTTTTAATTTCAGTCATCTTTCTAACTCTTTCCCTCAGAAAATCACTTAGAATAATATTCATCATTTGGAGAACTAGCTCACTCTGGAGATTCCTTCTTCGTTCAGATCACCCACATCTAAAGAAGGTTTCCGTGTGTCATTAGATTGTTGAATCTTGTATTCGGTAGGGTGCAAATTTAATTGATAACACATTAATTGACAACTTATCCTATTTTGGCATATTTTGCAACTTCCTTGTTTCATAATGATTAAAAGACCTTCAAATCACTTGTTGAACCTTCAATGACTCTTTTCCCTTTCATTTCAAGGTGTAGGTGCCCCTGTACCATACACCCACACATAGGAAAACTCTTGTCCCAAGAGTAGAATTTGGCTCCTTTTCTCCACATTGCTACTCCATGCATATCCAGACCTGCTACTTGCCTTTTCCTCACACCTGGATCAAAATTTGATATCCTCCTAGCCCTTATACCTGAAAACAAACAAGGGTTAGAAACATAGTGTTCTACCTTCTTCTTTTCTCCATCTCCACTCTTGTATCCATCCATCTTTTCTTGCATACTCTGCCCTCTCTTCATAGTCATTAGACCTTTGCACCTTTGTTCCTTTTGTTCTTTCCTTACTGTGATCAAACCTTGTACACTGTCATTTCCTTGTATCACTATTGTATCAGACTCACCAGCCCATATGCTTGTCACCATTGCTGATGCTTATAGGACACACAATGGTCCCCACAGTAAGCTCTTCCTACTTTCCAAACACTTCACCCAGTTTTCCATACTTATGCACTATTCTATCATCATTCTCCTTGACTGTATTAGACCTAGATGTGAAGTCATCACTCACTCCTTGTAAAACAAAACTCCACACTGTCCTCTCATCATTCACCTCATCCAGATCAGACTTAGGCAAGAGTGCTTTCTCTACCTTTTGCAAAAACAAACTTTCTACTATCCTAACACTATTTGTAGGTGATTTCCATACTGTCACAACACCATCAACCTGCTCCAAACCTACAATCACACCAGACTTATTGTTCTGAAGCCTTAAAGGACCCTTCTTACCAAACATTACTACCTTAGAAACATTTAGGGGTGTTTTCCTTGATCCCTCAACACCATAACCCTGCTCCACATTAGAAAATAGATTGTTCTTACTACCCTTAGGCCTGAGAGGCTCCCTTTTTCCAAAAATTACCACCTTAGACTTTCCTTTGTCCTTCTCTTTTCCCTGCAAAGGAGTTAACTTGAAACTTTGACCATCCTTCCAAATGGTATAGGTGTTTTCCCAACCATCATACATAGACTTCCTATCAAATTGCCATGGCCTCCCCAAGAGCAAATGGCAATAGTCCATTGGAAACATATCACATAGGACTCTATCCTTGTACTCCCTAATCTGGAAATCCACATAAGATTGCTCATTTACTATTATACTTTGGCTATCATTGACCCAAGAAAATTTGTAGGGTGGAACATGAGGAATATTTTCTAGACTTAACTTATCTACCATCTCCTTAGACACCATATTATCTTGAGAACCAGAATCAATTACAACTTGACACACTTCACCTTTGCTTTTGCATGTTGTTCTAAAGAAACTCCTTCTTTGGCTCAGATCTTCTTCCATTTGTCCTTGCAACAAGGTCCTTCTTACCATGAGTGCCTCTCCTACTTCTGGATCTGCAGGTCTGCTTGGTGAACTCAGACTCTCTTCTTCATCTCCTTGCACATATTGAACTCTTTTATCACCCTTTCTTTCACTTCCACTGGCTGCAACACTAAACCTTTTAGGACACTTGAATGATGGTTGTCCAAACTCATTACACCTATAGCATCTTCCTGAGAATTTACCATAATCTCTTCTTGATATAAAGTTGGTTCTTCCTCCTCTCCACCCTCCTCTTGCTTTAGGAACTTGTTCATTGTTCTTCTTAGCATCTTCATGATCTTCCTTAGGTTGCCTTGATGTTGAACTTGTACCTCTTCCCCTAGATGTATTGCCTCTTCATCTTGCTTCCTTCTGTTGTCTTCTCTTCAATTTTTCTTCAATCTTAATAGCCATTTGGAAACAATCATCCACTATTTTTGGTGTCAACACACTAACCTCATCCTGAATGTTTTATCTCAGCCCATTGATGTACGTATCCACTTGTTCTTCTTCATCCTCATCATGCTTGGCTCTTATACTTAACCTATAAAATTCTTCAGTATAGGTTTGCACATCTAAATATTTTTTTGTCTCAGATTTTGAAGCCTCTTAAGTAACTGAACATTATAGTCTTTAGGGAGAAATTTACCTTTAATCTTCTCCTTCACTTTTTCCCAAGATGTGATCTTTCTTTTTTCTTGCTTTTTCCTTTCTTCTTGCACAAAATTCCACCATACCAAGGCATGTCCCTTGAGTCTTGTCTTGGCCTTCTCCACCTTGTATGATTCAACAACATCTTCACTATCAAAGTAACTTTCTAGAGCCTCTATCCAATCCAAAAGATCCTCACTATCAAGTTTTCCTCCATACATAGGCACATCTATCTTTCCATGTACTTCTTTATAGCCTTCAAGAGTTTTGCTATCCTTGCATCTTTTGGATCCAACTCCTCTTCTTCACTAGAGGTTTTATCCTCCTCAGAATCACTTTCATTCAAAATACTTCTACCTTTAGACTTGATCATGGTCATATCCCACTTCAAAGCTGCTATATCTTTGTCACGGGTATCAATCTTCCTTGCAACAGGGTTCCCTTTAGGAGGAATTCTCACAATTCTCTTTTCACCTACCTGCAAAACCAAATCAAACAACACAAGATCTATTCCCTTGCTCTGATACCACTCTGATGTATAGGGGTGGTGAACACACTCAAATAACATTCAATCTGATCACAACTCAACTAATAAAGCACTTATTCAAAGGATATTAACTTTTGGACATCAACTCACCCTCAAAACCCTTCTAGAGTTCCAAACAAAAAAATTAGGCATAAATCTTCACAAAAATCTCAAGACAACAAACCCTTTGAGTTTTAGACACCATTTACCAAGTACCTCACTATGTCAAAAGATTACATATGTTTCCTTTGCAACATCTATGAGATTCAATTCAACACCCCCTACTTGGGCTACTCAAATAGGCTTGATTTACAAAGGAAGTAACCACTAGAGTTTTTCAAATCTCTTGAAACCTTGGGGTAGAAACACCAATGTCTAAACAACACCAAATCCACCCTTAGTTCTTGGGTTCAAGTCCTCTTATATGTTGTTCTAGTAAACCCTTCCTTTCCAAGCACTAAACAAGGGTTTAGTATAAATCAATAACCCAGGCCTTTTTGACCCAACTAAGGCTTCCAACAAGTTTCAAATACCTTGAATCAACTTCACAAATTATTTCTCAAGAAATCCCAAACGTATTTTTCACAAAACACCCCTCAATGCCTCTTCTCACACATATAATTCACCTTGCTTTGGCCTAGGGCATCACCATTTTATCAACCCACGCATTCTTAGGCTGAAAAAACCATAAAGAAACATAAATAAAATCTAGGAAATCCTTTCCACCAAGCCACAGATCAAGATAGTAGGTGGAAGGCTTCAATTTTCATTTTATTGCTTTCAAAACCCTTAAACATAGAAAAACATAGCAGTTATTAAAACTTGCCGATCCCTCACACAAAAAAATGAGTTTAGGCCTCCAATTTAAGTGTAAATGAAGGTAACCACATACATATACAAGCACCCATAGTCTCAAGTCATGACAGGCCTATATGGGTTGGTACCAAGAAGAGAAATTTCAGAAAAAATAATGAAATGCAATGATCAACGCTTTACAATGTTGAATCCTCCTTCAAAAAACTGAACAACAACCTTTTCCATGAGGGAATACAACAATTTTTAATAGTTTCAATATCAAACTACCATTTGGAATTGACCAACTACCTTAACCATCTTTTGTTGACCTTAAATGGAAATTTTACAACTTGGGTCTTAATCATCCCTCTTAATCACCATTTACCATTGTGTTTGTAATTTTCACCCATTCTTGACTCCTACTGACTTGAAAACTCCAATTACACATTGAATGGTCATTTTGGGCCTTATTCAAGAAGGAAAATGTGAAAAACAAACTATTCTACCACATATACTTCATTGTCATCATGACATTAATTGACAACTTATCCTATTTTGGCATATTTTGCAACTTCCTCGTTGCATAATGATTAAAAGACCTTCAAATCACTTGTTGAAATTTCAAGGACTCTTTTCCCTTTCATTCCAAGGTGTAGGTGCCCCTGCACCACATTTTCATCTGTATATTTTATTCTTAATTCTTGACTCTAGACCCTTGTAACATGTCCCTTGTGAATGAGCAAATGCATGAATAGATAATAATGTTTGAAATGAATATATTCACTATTGTTTTTAATCTTTTCAAGCTCCTAGTTTAGGTCATTGGCCAAATATCTAACATAATTGAATGAACTGGCATCATTGCTTTGTATGTCTGTAGCTAAGACCATTGGGGAAATAGACATGAGGGGTGGGACCTCTATCCCCAAGACCTAACCAGCTGAATAATAAGTGTATCTGAAATATTCTTCAAACAAGTCCTCATGAAAAGGAGGGTTTTCATTACTCAAAAACCTCCTAAGTTGGCCTCCTTCATTCTTAGTCCTATGCAAGGGTAGTTTCCATTGTTTGTAGCTAGTATCCATATGGTGTTACTCTGTCAAGAGATCTCTAATCATGAATGGAAATTTCATAGGACACTCCAACTGAAACACATTAGAAATTAAATCCTCAGAAATAACAAGCATGTCAACCCCATTATGTGCTTGGATAGTTCTCCTCTTGGGGTCATATCTACTAGCCAAAGCTTTAATTAATTCTACATTTACGAACACATCGGGCACCATGAGTCTTCCCAAGTTCAACCTCCATGGGTTGTAGACTGGCTGAAACCTAAAATGTTTCTTGTAATGATACATGAAAAGTTCATATCTGTGTCATGGTGTCCAAATATCCCCCAATCCTTTCTGTTTATCTAATAATATATCCATTGAAGGATTCATTTGAGCAACCCTCCTGGGTCTTGGCCCCGACCCAGGGAATTGATCTATCAGGTCTTGATTCAAGAGTCTCTTCTCATTTTTTTTTCTTAGCTTTGGTTTTTTTTGTATTTTCCTCCATTGTTCAAATTCTTAATCCTTTGAAAAATACAACTTCTTAGCTGAGATTGGTGTACTTACTTGGGTCTTTCCTCCACTAGTCTCTGCTACGCGAGAACTCCTAGCTTTTTCTTTCTTCTTCATTCCACCGATGTTCATGTGTTACAATGAAGTGCTTACTTTTGTTGACTCTATCGGTCTATCAGGGGGAATGCCTTAGGAGTTAGCCCAATCGGGTGTTGTTACACCAATACTAGGTTATGAAATTTTTTCATTAGGCCATCAGTGAGGATATGATGGGGGTTCCACTGATGATGCATTGTTAGGCCGATAGTGCTAATTTTTACTTAGGAAAAATTATGGAGTCTCAAACTTATTTATGGGTGTGACAATTTGGCAATGTGGGCTACAAAATGGATCTTGTCACACAAATTTCAACAATTTGTGTTGATCATAAAATTAAAATGTGATGAATTTTTGTGGAATGTGGAGGATTGGTGGGTGGAGGCTAGTGAAAAATGTGAATTTTTTTAATCAAGTAACAACTAGCACAATGAAAAATAACATGCATAGATCATACAAAAAAATAAGAGAATAATAATTAGTAATGGATAACTGAATAAAGCTTGTTGTATCCAAGAAGAAAAATACCACATATATATGGTGTTCATTACCTAGCTTGACCAGATCAATGTTAATCCTTTAATTTATAATATTCTTTACAATATCCCCATGTTACTATAGTTCTGCAAAAGAATTATGACAAGACAAAAGCTAGTTCTTCAATAATGAAGATATCGTTTCAAGCTAGTTGCAAATTTGCAATGGTTGAAAAAACTCTTTGTTAGAGAGATAAATGAATCTCCTAACATTTCCCACGATTGAATAGGCTCTTCTACACTTGAAACTGCTTTGCATGCACATCTAGTCAGTTGAATTGTCCAAAGTACTTCTACAAGAACCAACTCAGTTCTTTTCTGGACAACATATACATCGCATTCACAGAGCACACCTCCCACACCCTCCTATAACCATAGTTTTCAGGGGATTTCTCATGGTAATTTGGAAGTAAGTTTTGGAGACACTCTTATAAAGAAAGCATGAATTCTTCATAAAGTTTTGTAAACATTTAAAATCCTTATCCCCAGAGCCACTCTACCAAATAGAATAAAATTATAGAAAATAAGGATATATTTTCCAATTAAAGAATTACTCCAAAATATTACCTGATGAGCCTCCACCAAACACCTCTATGGAATCCATTTGACTGTAGGCCTAAAATGGATGCACATCAAAAGAGATAAACCCACATTAATTATAAAGATGTTCCTTATGAACAAAAATGAACACATCTAACTCACCAAAGAAAAAACATAGTAGCATCTGGCATGTAATTCTAAGTTAGGTGAACCTAGAGATAAGCTTGTCAAGAAATACTTGAAGCGTGCTGAAATACTTGTAGAAGATATATATCATGTACTTCAAAGAGATGATTTTGAACACAAACACCTGTGATCCAAAATCAATTATGAGTGTATGGCTATGTTAAGTATGTCCTCTTTAACAATTAGACAAAATACTCTTGGCCTTCAACTCACTTATATATAATAAATCCTTATGTCACATTTACATTAACTAATTAACACCATATGATTGTTACTGGTATATTTAAATATTTTGTATCACCTCCACTCATTCATGACCCACAATGAACATTAAATTCTAGCACTCGCCATAATATTGTCTATGGATCAATCCACTTTCAAGGATCAATCATGTTTTGGCTTTAAGTATCTAGAATTTGCAAGATCCACATCAATCTAGGTAAACATTTGGACTTATATATTAAGACTCAAAAATCAAATATCACAAAAACAAGTAAAAAAATAAATACTCAAATCTTATCAGTAGGGGCACTTTCAAGTTTTACTTTCATAACACAACCAATGTAGAAGAAAGAAATACAAAGCATCTCAAAGGGATATGAAAGTACACGTTACATGAGTAACAACCATGAAAAAAATTTGAAAAAAATAGTTGTATTAGTTGAACTCAAAAAAAATTTATAAGTCAAAGATGACAAACCTTTAAATGCTATTTATCTAGTGGTTTACATAACTTGTCTATATTTATAAGTTAGACAACTTGTAAAATGTATAATTGTTGGCATGGGAATAAAATTGGATTGTTGTTAACATTTTTTATTCTCATGGAGAGGTATTGAATCACTTGCATGGGTGATAAAGCGTGTTTGGATAGGACCTAGAGACTTTTGAAAAGGTGGGCAAGGAATTCAAAGTTTGTTGCAATGAATTTGAAGTTAGCGAGGCCCTCTGCAGCGAATTCAGAGGTAATTCAAAACCCTCATTACCGAAAGTAAGCTGCTAGGAAACATAGGCATATTTCATTCTCAATAGGTAAACTTCAAATGAATGTAAGATAGATCTCAGAACAATGACTCATTATATCCTCTTCTTTTTGTTATGGTCTATACTAAAAGTGACTACTTTCAACAATGTTTTGGCATCTCTGTTTTCAAATTTATGTTTTTTTCTTTAAATTAGAAACTAAATTAATATGGGAATGCATAATATTATAGATGGATGAGCATCAAAGGTTGACTATGGATCAATATCATGCATATGATGAGAGAGTAGCTGATGAGAGGGACATTGACAAATATCCATGTCCATGTAAAAATTTTCTTGGTGGAAAGGTGAAAAAAAGAAATATGATGTATCGATATATGATAAGATATGGGCATAGTGGTATAAGCCCTTGGGATTAAAATTATTATGAAGATATGATAGAATGTCAGACTATGAGAGATGAAGAGGCAACAAACATAGATGAAGTGGCACCACGCATAGATGAAGAGGTAGAAATGTTTGATGAAGGGTTTGAAGTTGATATAATGTTGAATGAGGGTCTAAACGATGATTGGGACAAGTTAATGGATGATGCTTTAAAGCCTGTGTATTCTTATTGCAAGTTAAGTCATTTGAAAACAATAATTCAAATTCTTAACTTGCAAGTGGTGCATGGTTGGACAAATGAGAGTGTAGATCAGTTATTGGAATTATTAAGTTCATTGTTACCAGCTGACTCCACATTGCCAACAAAATGAAGTCAACGTAAAAAGAAAATCAGTAAGCTCGGCTTGGGGTATGAAAACATCCACACATGTGTGAATGGTTGTGTATTATTTCGCAAAAATCTTGCAAATGAGAGTGAATGTCCAAAATGTCATGAACTGAGGTATAGACAAGGGTTGAAATCAGTTGTGGTTCCTCGAAAGGCTCTTCTCCACTTTCTGATAATCCCACGATTACTCTGAATGTATAGGTGTAGAGGCATTGTTGAACTTATGCAGTGGCATTCCCAAAATAAGAGCACTAATGGAAAACAACGAGTTGTGTCTGATTCTAACATGTGGATGGAATTTGATAATAGATGGCCCGATTTTTCTCAAGATCCTCGTAATATAAGGTTGGGTTTGGCTCTAGATGGGGTGAACCCATTCTTAGATCAAAGTACTCAATGGTCAACTTGGCTAGTGTTTCTAATAAATTATAAATTTCCTCCATGGTTAGCAACTAAACCATTTTTCATAATGTTATCATTGATTATACCAGGAAAGAAAAGTGTGACTTCAGATACAATAGATGCTTATCTAGAGCCATTATATGATGAGCTAATGGAATTGTGGAAAGGAATTGAAGCAATTCAATCTTTAAGGGTTGGTCATTCAATCAAATTCACTTTCAGAGCTTCCTTATTGTTTAGGATTCATGATCTTCCTGCATATGACACATTATCTAGTCTCTCTGTTCATGGATACCATGCATGTCCTACTTGGAACTTTAAGGATTTTGTGAGGCACTCAAGAAGTTTCTGTAATTGCATTTATTGTGGACATCATGCTTACCTTAAAATGGATCATCCATATCATCAACAAAAAAACATGTTTCAATGGTCAAGAAGAGAATCGTGAAGCACCATTGCTAATAACAGGTGATTAAATTGTTGAGAATGGACAAAAAAGAATGTCGTTTATTGAAAATGATGGGATTGCTGGAAGTAGATATGATCCATGTAATGAAAGTGGTGTAAAATGGTTGTGCATATTGTATAAGTTTCCATACTTTAAGGGTATAGCCATTAGGCGTACTATTGACTTTATGCATACTGAGAAAAATATAGCTTTTGCTATTATAGAAACTCTTTTTGGTGCTCTTGATACTATTTCATCATGTTAATACTTTCAAGAAATAAAGATTCATCGAAATCTTTGGGTTAAAAAATATGATAATAAAAAATATAGAAAACCTAGTGCTCCTTATGTCTAGACAAAGGAACAACATGCACAATTCTTATAGTTGATGTCTCAGACTCGCTTTCCCACTGGATATGTAAGTAGCAGCATCAGAAGCAAAACTGACATTAATAGCTTAAGAGGCCTCAAGACCCATGACTATCATGTCATAATTGAGAATATTTTACCTATTGTGGTAAATATATCAAGTTTGGAAAAGGGGCCAAGATTGGAAATTATAAGGTTGGGCCTAATATTAAAGAGAATGAGTTTACATGTATTAGATCCTTCAAACTTTGATAGTTTGAGGGAGGAGGCTATTGAAGTCATGTGTCTATTGGAACGAAAATTTCCACCAACAATCTTTAACATTTCTATGCATCTTTTAATACATCTAGAATATGAACTAGAGCACTATGGCCCAGTAAGAACAAGATGGATGTATCCTATAGAATGATATATGAATGTTTTGAAAAAAATTGTCTGTACTAGGGAAAAACCAGAAGGTAGCATGTCTGAGGGATATTCAATGCAAGAGGCCATGGGATTTTGCATAGAATATATGAAGGATTTTAAAAATGTCAATCAACATGTATGGGATGATGACAAAGATGAGAGAGTTGTAGATGAAGTATTAGAAGGAAATGGATGTCGCTTCAAGCTATCATATCAAGAAAGAAGTGAAATACATGCCTTTATTCTTCAAAACACATCTTCATTCGATAAGTGGCATGGGTTAAAAAAAATACACAATAATTTATTTACTCAATTGCATTTACACATTTATATTATTAATATTACTATTTGTGCAACATTATTCTATGTAGGAAATATGAAGAAGAGAATCAAACTTGGATGCAACATCGACCTCAAAGGCGCAAATGTCATGATTTGATTGGAGCTAATTATTTTCCAAAATTTGAAGAATGGATTGCTAATACAATCAGTGATGCAAAAGAAGAAGGTCAAGATATAACAATAGAGGAAAGTGAGCTTTCATGACCTCCACATTTATGGCCTATTTTTTTTAGTGGAATGTGGACCTATGGTAGTCATTTAAGAGTGGAAGAAAAAGACAAAGGAAATACAAATTGTGATTGTGTTGTTAGTGCTGAATTTCTTCATGAAATTGAGAAGAAATTTTATGTTGGATTCATCCAAGAAATTATTCAAGTGGATTTTGGTGAAAATAGTCCTATATTATTAAAATGTAAGTGGATTCGACCATCCATAGTACAATTTGATGAGTATGGAATTTTACGTGCAAATACATGACAATTTTTATCAGAGACAGATGAGTCATATGTTTTCCCTCTTCAAATTAACCAATCATTTTTAATTGATGATGTAAGAAGCCCAGGTTGGTCATATGTCATTCAAACAAAGTCTTGTTCGAGACGAAAATTCATGGAATTTGTTGATGTAATTCTTGATGGGAAATATGTTAATTTACAAGAAACATTCAAAGAAGTGGATGAAGACAATGAGGGACTATTTGAAGAAGAGATTTTGATTACCAATGAAGAAATTGGGAGAGATAATGTATTGCATGTCACAAATAAGGATGAGGAAGAAAATCAAGTAGATGCAAACATGAGTGATCAGGATTCTAATCTTGCTGGAAATACAGATGATTATTGATGATCCCATTTTATGACCTTTTATGTAAGAATTTTATGTTGTTTTAAGACTATTTTATGTTTAAGGACACAAACCTTCAGACTAATACTTGTTTCAAAGCTTTAATGTTGAACAAAGTTGCTATATGAATGCAATATGAATATGTTTTCATATAAAAATGAGGATGCAATATGAATATGTTTTCATATATGAATGCAATATGAATATATTTTCATATATAAATGTTGTATGCAATATGAATGCAATATGAATATGTATACCATCATTGCTTTACTTTGACAATGATCTTTTCTTGACAGCTCCTCTAGACTATTTACTACTTTTATATATGTTATTTATCATTGTCATTGTTCTAGCATCCTTTATAAAAGCCATCATTGAAGCATTTCTAAACATTGTTTCTATGTTTTCTTTTACACTTTTTTACTAAAATAACATTGTCTTCCCTACATATTGCATTATCTTTAGCCCTATTTTGTAATATTATTGTATACCATTTCCTTGTGAATTGCTTTGGCATTGACTGCTCATTGCCATGAAATTATTTCTCATTGTTGTCTTCATTTCTTGGATCTTTCACCCACTATGGCACTCATTTCCTCACTGATATGGTCTTTTGTTCTCTATTCCTTCATTGTTTATAGCAGCAATATACAATCCTTGATGATTGATCACTATTTTTTGTCAATGCTCAATGCATCAATACAGTGATTCCCCATTGCAATAGAAGCATTTCCTCATTATATCCCCACTATTTTGGCATTACATGGTGCTCACATCCTTTGTTGTCTTCACATTTTTTTTACAATGATATCACTATTATCAACATTTGTGCTTCTGACTTTATGCACTAGAAATCATTGTCTCATATGTATCTTTATATATTGTAAGGTCATTGATTTTTTTTTCATTGATCAAATGTTCTTTACTGTTTTGCATATATCTTGAAGTTCACTGCTATTTGACTACTTAGTCCTCAAATCATGGTGTTCCTTGCTTGTAACTCACTGTCCACTCCAACATATCTGTTCTTTTTCATGAAATCTACCCCTTCATGAATGTATTTGGATGTTATGAACAAATTATTACGTAACAAAACAAAAAAGTAAGAATCACCAAATACCATAGACATTTCTTAGTGATGGTGCTATCACCTAAGCAAAGCATTGGTTTAGTTATACAAAATGGTTTCCATGCTACAATTTCATGTTTAGTTAAAATTTGGTAATACAGATTTTTTTATTGAACCATGAATGAAAACATTATTGCTAAAGATTTGATGGATTGATTCAAATGCATTGCTAAGTTTTTTATGCAACTGGCATTTCTATAGGGAACCATTATTTAATATTCATTGATTGAAATACCCACAACATCTAATGACTATTGTTGTTTGTAGTGCTTTATAATTCGTACATGTTTTAATGACTGTTCATTAAAACTGAGACCTCATAAACTTGTATTTATGCAATTTCTATTATGGTTAATTATCTCTATATCAAGTTGCTAATTTATACATTATTGTTTTTGTGGACATCAGGAAATGAAGAAAAAGAATTTAAGGCCCAAATTAGATGATAGTGATCACAATGTTGAAATTCTAGTAATAGATTATGAATTCTTTCGTGAAGAATGTGTGGCCAAGAATAATGGATATTTATCACGTCTTAGTTTGCTGTCAAACAGGCAAGTTGTAAATTCACTAAGTAGTAAATTATTTGTTTAATACTATTTAATGAAATTTTATAGGCAAGAGCTTTATGTATATAAGACATGATATGATATTTTTTTTTGTTTTACAGGAAAGAAAAAGAGAGCAGAGAAAATGCAGAGAAAAAACAAAAAGAAAGTAAAGATACAGTGCTGCTAGCTAGTAGAATCCAACGCTTTTGTGATTCAACAAATGAAGTTGGTGAAAAAAATAGTTGTGATGAAGTGAAATCTACAGAGACCACTACTGATCTACCTACTCATGCCACACGTGATGTGGCCAAGGAGCATGAAGTTCTGGTTAATCAAAGTCATGAAGAGATTCCATCTGCATCTGATGTGCCTAAGAGTGCACTTGTCTCATCTACAACTTTTGAAGGAATTAGTGGATCAGCTAGAAATATTTGTAGTGGTGAAATAGAAGATGTGCCTGCTTATGTTAAAAGACAAAGATTGAGTCAAGATTTATATAAATCTACACAGAGGAACGCAAAAGAAAGAATATTAGAAGGGAAGAATCCATTCTTGGTTGAGGTATCAAGAGATGGTGAACCCATTGGGAAAAATGCTGCAAGGTGGGCCTTCGAGTTGGGCGTAAGTTGTAGGGCCGATTTGGATATTTGCAAATAAAATTTTGCAGATCAAGATCCATGAAATGAGGAATATGCTATACAAAAAATGGAAAATTCCTTTGACACTGTTGGTGGAAAAATCTCTAGAAAATATTACAAGCACAAGATGAGATTTTTGATGAACAGTTTTAGATACAATTGCAACAAAAAATCATGGAGGGAAAAGAGATGTTAGACTCCACTCTATCTCCCAAACAATGGGAGGCATTGAAAGAAAGTATGCATTCCGAAGAATATTTGACAAAGAGTAACGGAGGAAAGAGAGCAAGAGATAATGTGAGGACTGAACATACATTTGGCTGAGGCGGGTTGCAGGCCAAAATGGACAAATGTGGAGTAAGTGTATGGATTTTTGGTTTAATTTACATTGTGTTATTTATTTCAATTTTTTATTGAACTTGTAAGTGTGGAAAAATTTAAACAAACTACAATTAAATACACAAATTATTGAAGTTGTGTATTTAATTTAAGATAGAATTGATGGATAAAGTATAGAAGAAATTATAATGATAATAATTAAATAAAACAAAGTTTTTAATTTTGTTTATTTAATTAAGAGGGAAATAATATGATAAAATAGAAGAATTAAAAATGAACTTAATATAAATAAATATTTCTATTTATTTACTAAGTAGATGAATTTAAGATTAATTAATCAAATAAGTCGTATTTAATTAATTAGATTCTCTAGACCATTTTTAGGTGTCTACATTTTGCCCCTCTTTGAAGTGATGTGTTTACACATTGCTCAAAAGAAAATTTTGTGCTGCTGCTGCTAGTATTGACAAGAAATTTCAGAATGCCCCAAACATGGTTTTTTTAGATGATTGATGGATAAATGCCCCCTCGGGAGATAAATTGATGATTTTTTTTATTTTTTTCAAATTTTCAATTTTTTTAATGATTTTCTGATGATTTGATGAAGATTTGATGAAGATTTGATGATGAAATAATTTATCTCCTGATGATTGATGAAGAAAGTTGTCCTGGATGAGGTTTGAATTAATCTCCCCTAAAAATTAAATCAATGTCATAAAAAAAATCCCTTTTTTGAAATAACCTATAAAAGGTTAAAAAGGTCTTTTTCAAAATCATTTATTGATTTTGACTTTTGAGAATTTGAGAGAGAGATTTTGTGCTATGTGGAGCAAGATGTCGATTCCCTTTCACACTCACCATTTTGATCGTGTTTAACGTCATTAGCGGCCGACCACGTTCGGACCTTCGGTATGTTCCTTATGTTTTTTTTTGTAGCTCCGTTGTAGCGTGTCTAGGTCTATTTTAGTGCTTTTCAAATTTAGTGCTTTAAGTGTCTGCTTTAGCACGTTTAGGGTGTAGCGTGGCACTTTTTGAATTTTAGCGCTTCCATTAGCCGTTGTAGCGCTACTTGAAATTAGATTAGCACGTCAATATTTTTAGTGCTTAGTATAGATATTGCAGCACTTTTAAAGTCTGTTTTAGCACGTTTCAAGTTTTAGTGCTTTTCTGGAAAACCTTAGCGCTTTAACCCGATAAAATGGCACTTTGTTTAAATATAATAACGATTTTTTTTTTGATGAAATGGCACATTTCTCTGTTTGATCTCATGATAGGTGAGGTTCGATGTTTTGTTGTGATGATAATTACCCTCACGATAGGTGAGGAATAATTAGAATTGATGTTCCTCATGATAAGCGAGGTTGATTTGGATTTGTTGATGATGACCTCATGATAGGTGAGGTTGATTTGATGTACTGATGATGTCCTCATGATAGGTGAGGTTGATTTGATGCATTGATGATGTCCTTATGATAGGTGAGGTTGTTTTGATGTGTGCTTATGAGATTTGATTAGAATTCTGACCAAGAACTGACTTGATTTGATATGGTATCTTGATGTTATTTGATGATTGATATGAATTTATTGACCTTGATTCTTGTTGTGATAATAGGAGCGATTAGGGAACCTCCAGATTTGAGAGCATTTCCCTTGGACATTTGATCTCATTCCTAGGCTGGCACAACCTGAGATGGCTATCATCACACATTGTGGATTGTCTCCTCTTCTTTACATGCCCCACATTAGGATTAATCAGGGTTTGTTGACAGCTCTAGCTGAGAGGTGGCATAGTGAGCACAACACCTTTCACCTTCCTACTGGAGAGATGATAGTCACCCCAGAGGATGTTTGGCGGATCCTTCAGCTTCTGATTGTTGGAGATGTTGTCGTATATGATTCGAGAGAGCAGGGTGGGACCAATGCTCTTCGTAGAGTGTTCCAGGATGATCGTATTGCAGGAGAGTGGATACCTTGGTGTGATATGGTTGATGCATATGCCACTTTTCTGACAGTACTTGTTGGTTTTATTGGTAGATTCCTTAGTCTTGATCATAGGTCTAAGGGAATTTTAGTGGGTTGGGGCTGAGTTCTGGAGAGCATGGTTGTTCATGGTACCCGTTTTTCTTGGGGCATGTGTTTGCTTTCCCAGTTATATCATGATTTACATTTAGTTGTGTATCTCAGTGGTCAGAGTTTATCAGCCGATGTTACTTTGCTTCAGGTATGGGCATGACAGCACATAGTTGTCACACATCCAGTTCCAGTTGGATAGAGGCCACCTAGGAGACCTTATGTATTCTGATATTCTGGCAAGTTTACCCAGTCTAAACTGGGTAAGTTAGAGTATTGGAGGAGAGTGATTGATGATATAGAGTCTGTGACATGGCATCCCTACCTGGATTGTAATCACTGGGATGATGATGATGTTCAACTACCATTTCTTTGTCAGTCGATGATTCTGATTGGTCATGGTCGTTGGGTTTTGGAGAGATTCTTGATCAGACGTGTTCATAGATAGTATGGGACAGTACAAGGTATGCCCCAGGGTGTAGTTCACTATGCTCATCGATAGTTAGATACAGTAGACTGGGGGCCTTTTTTGTCATATGTCGCATCAGTTCAGTAGTTTCAGGCTTTATAGCCCTTTGTGTGGGATATTCGGCCAGATATTGTCAAGGGTCCTCTTACAAATGACTATGATGAGTATTTTTCTTTACATCCATTTCCATGCCTGACTATTTCGGATGAGCCTAGCCCACTATGTGTTGAGGAGGATGTTCCTATCACTCGAGGTCATAAACGGAGGAGAGAGGATGTTGGAGGAGTGGAGGTAGAGGATGTTGATGTGGTTGGGGAGGCAGCAGTTGAGCCTGAGGTTGATGTTGGGGTAGAGGAGGATATTGAGGTGGGTGATGTGGATGTTGGTGGTGATGAGAATGTTGGTGGTGAGAGTATCGAAGAGGAGAGCAATGGAGATGAGAGTAGCAGAGATGAGGGATTCGACAGTGGAGAGGCTACAGTTGGATCAGGCCTTGTCTTAGATTTTCTGGGTGAGTCTATGCCTCGTAAGAGGCAAGCTGTGGGAGATGTTTCAGTGCGGCTGCAGCTAGCAGATCTTTAGGTGTAGTTAGAGACTGTTTAGGAGTAGCTTCTCCAGACTTAGGGTTTATTAGAGTAGGCACAGGCTTAGGTACAGTCACAGGTTGAGTTACATACAGAGACTCTCTTAGGTGTATAGGCTCAGTTAGTCACAACACAGTCCCAGATTGTAGCATTGACAACCGAGAGGGATGCAGCGAGACGGTTAGTCGGGACAACTTAGGCTCAGGTTACCTCATTGACAGCTGAGAGAGATTCTCTCAAGTTTGCGTTAGGGTGCTCAGTTTCAGAGTGATCCCACAATACTGGTTTACAATTTTTGGCCAACTAGACACTGAACTGATTTTTTCTAACTAAATCTTCACTTTCAGGCACCTATAGCGGCTAAACCATGAGGAATTTGAAGATGATGCAAACTAGTGATTTGTGACATTTTTCTGCAGATTCTAAATATATATATTTGAATTTTTTTGGAATCAGAATGCACTTCTTTTTCCATCTCCAATGAAATTGATTTTTTTCAAAAACAACATTTTTAAAAAGTGACGTTAATAATCGTATAACGCGATAACTTTTTTTTTTCCATGAAGGATAAAATTTAATTCTTTCAAATTTAGATTTGTAACTCTGATATCTAGTGCTTCCACTTGGCTAGATAGTTTTTATTGAATATTTTTCCTTTAATCAGTTTCAAGTCGTAAAATGAATTACAATTCGCATACGTAACGCAAACTCCAGAGGAACGCTTTAACTTTTTTTATATGTCAAAATTTAATTTAATTTTTTGTTGATCAAGGGACTTCAATATTCAGTGCGCACTCATATTTTTCATTTTTTTTTTTGATAATATTCTATTTTTCCACATGTGAAGAAAAAAGAAATTCATTTTTGATGAAAAACCTATGTTTAATAAAACGTAAAAAACAAATACATACCAAAACCAAAACATATTAAAATTATATTCATTGGATAGCTTGTTCTGAGGAATACCATAATCATTTGAAATAAATTTTAAATGAATTCATTTGATCCCCCAAAATCTAAATCAAAAGTGATTTTTTATCAGCATTTTGATAGGTGTAAAGGAGACACATTATAGGTATGGTTTAAAACTAGCAAGGTTATATCCAAGGGGGTTTGATCTAAGGTGATTTGATCAAACTTCTTCAATTGAATCCTTAAAATGGAAATTTTAAGGCTTAAATCATTATATTTTCTAAAAAATATGTGATTTTAGCAAAAATTGCCTCTCAAGAATTGTGGTAAAACCACTATTATGACAACAATCGCTCGCTGATATGACCACAGAGATTCAGCAGATGGTAACTTCCTAGCGTAATACATGCAAGAGGTTGCTCGCATTGGTGAGGAGATTGAGTTCTATAGAGGGAGGTATTATGATGCAGTGCCATCTGAGCAGAGAGTGAGCTATGTGAGGTCTCGTTCGGGCAGATCATGATCCAGGCTATTAGTGCAGGTGTTACTTAGCCATTACCCAGAGATCCTAGGGATCCTAGTCCCTCTAGCAGTAGGGGTCCTGATCCTGCTATGCCTACACCATCTGGAGGAAGCTGCACATTATTGTGTCCATATACTTTGATTATTCTGATGTACAACCATCATTGATGTGTTATTTTTCTTCATTTTTAGACATCATTGTATACTTGAGATTGAGAGTTTGATATATATGAGATGCAGTATATTCTATGGTTCCTGATATGTTCTATTTGATTTGCTGATGGATGCATTTTGATGTTTTATTTGCTATGTGATGGTTTTAATGTTATGCTTCGATTTGATATTGTTCTACCTATTATGCAACTAATGGTAATGTATGGATGCATCATATATGGATACATGATTTATGATGTTCATGGATTTATGATGTATATGGATTTATGATGTGTGTAAATGATATACTATATGTGATGTAAATATATGGATGAAAATATGAAATGATAGTTGATGTAATAATTTGATGGACTTTATTATCAAATGGATTAATTATGTGTAAATGACAAATGGGTGAATGCAATGAGTTATGATGATGATGAATGATATAGTTATATATGTTAAAAAAAATGATTGATGAAATGTTGATTCAAATGTGTTGAATATATGCAAATGATTATGATGATGTAACTATATGATGTTGTTTTTGTAATTGTCAAGTATACTCAGTCTTATTTGAAAAGAAGATAATTCTTTAAGGAATGATTCACCAATTTATTTTGTAACCAATACTCTGCAAGTATGACATTATTATGGATGCAGTTTACTTTTATTATGCAAATATATATGTGGACCTAGGCATTTTAACGCTACTTTTGTGCTTTTGTATCATCATTGAGCTTTAAAATGTTGAAAGTGAGTACAAGCATTAATGGTATAATGTAAACCAATGATGACCTGAGTACTAATTTCATGATTTTTGATATTGCAAGTGAACACAAGCATCGAGGTATAATTAAACCAAGATGACCTGAGAATTTCTTGCATAAACAAACAAGAATTAACCACTTTCCTATGTGAATATGAATGTCATCCATGATACTTTGTAGAGCACTTCCCACGACGATTCACACAGTAATTATGATTAATTCAAAGATAGCAGATAAAGAAAATACCATTTCTTCTTCTTGGCTTCTCTAGTTCAATACATCATTGAGTTGCTCCAAAGAAATGATAACAATGATCAAAAGTACAACATATCTTGCATTTGCTTATAGTATTCAATCATTTATTTAGATTAGATCATCCATCCTGATTTTGTGATATTTTTGTGTTTTCAAGATTTTGGATCAAACTAACCATAAAGACCTATCCTAGGGGCCTTGGGGGATGACCAAAGATTAGCCTTGCCTATGTTATACACACAGAGACCATGTATTTGACTGACTCAGAATCATGTTTTGGGCTTTTCTGAGACAGACCTTTTGACTTTTTCTTTGTTTTTTTTAATTTTCTAATATGATATGGAAGTCCAATGTGTTTCCGATGGTGATTGATGATTCATGTTGGTTTGTGTTTTGATTGCTCTTTTTGTTTCTTTTTTTGTCCATTTTGTGAAGCTCAAGATTTATGTTGCCCCTAATGATTTTCAGATGTTTCCCCCAGGCTAGGGTGAGACATGAACATGTGTTATGATACGATAATGGATGTAAAATGATAGTGGAAGTGACAACCATGACATGTGTCTAAATAGATGGGAAAGATGATTCAAATCACAAATAGCACCTGTTTCCAAGTTTTCACTATTTGTTTTTATTGCACCTTGTCATTCTTTTTTATTTTTTTTGTATTTTTTTTTGTCTTTTTGTTTTTTGTATTTTTTTGTCTTTTTGATTTTTGTATTTTTGTATCACCAGGATTCCTGTGTGCCAGGTTTTCATCAAGGTAACCATTTTCAGAAACTAATTCATGCACTAAGTGATTCAGGTATAGAATTTCCTGAGATGGATACTGTTGATAGGTTCATCAAACAAATCCCCTTCAGGTGTAGACAATTGATATGCTCTTGAGCCATACACTGATATGATAACAAAAGGACCTAACTAGTTAGGTTCAAATTTCCCTTTCTTTTCTCTATCTTGCTGATTTTTAGGGTTTTCTTTTAGGACCAAGTCACCAACTTGAAAAATTCTAGGTTTTACCCTATGATTGTAACTTCTTGACATTCTTTGTTGGTAGGCTTTCAAATGATTTACTGCTTACTGACGGTGTTCATCTAGTAACTCTAGCTCCTGTAGCCTTGAAATTCTATAATCCTCATCTGCTATGAGACCTTTTAGTGATACACGAAGTGATGGTATTTCTATCTCAATTGGTAGAATGGCCTCTGATCCATACACCAAGGCATATGGTGTAGCTCTTGTTGGTGTTCTGATGCTGGTTCTATAGGCCCATAATGTAGGATTTAACTGAACATGCCAATCACGTCCACCATCGTCTATCGTCTTCTTTAGTATTTTCAGGATTGTCTTGTTTGAGGCTTCTGCTTGTCCGTTTCCCTGTGGATAGTATGGTGTTGAAAAGCAATGTTGAATATGGAATTGTTCACATAATTCCTAGATGTCCTAATTTTTAAAAGGCCTTCCATTGTCTGAAATAATGGATTGAGGTACCCCATATCTACAGATGAGATAGTTGTATAAATGATGAAATCTATTTTCCAGTGAAAGTTGTCAAAGGAACTGCTTCTATCCATTTTGTAAAATACTTTGTTGTGGTAATGATGAACTTGTGGCCATTTGATGAAGAAGGATGTATTTTTCCCACTAAGTCCAATCCCCATTGACAAAAGGGCCATGTGGATGTGAATGGTTGTAATTCTTGTGCTGGCGCATGAATTAGATAACCATGAATCTGACATTTTTGACATCTTTTAACATATTGATATGATTCCTTCTCCATATTCGGCTAGTAATACCCTAAATGGAGTTTCTTAGCTAGGGTTAGCCCACTTGAATGTGTCCCACAAATACCTTCATGGACCTCTCATAATTATGTTTCAGATTCGTGATGCTCCAGACACCGGAGAAGAGTACCATCTAAACCTCAACGGTAAAGGATGTCAACAATTAATGTATGTCTTGCTAATTGACAGATAAAGTTACGTTTTTGGTTTCTAGAGAGGTCAAGAGGAAGAATGTTGTCTTTGAGGTAAGTATAGATCTCTCCATATTGTGATGGTTGGATGTTGGGTATGTGGCATATGGTCTGTGAATCAGGGTTATCATATGCTAGACTAGATACTTGTTCAACCATAAACTCATATCGACCTTTCTATTTTGGTAATTGCAAAAGAGATGCAATTGTTTCCATGGCATCTGCGGCTTTGTTTTTTGCTAGTGGTATTTACGCGAACTTGATATCCATGAAGTATTTATTTATATCATCCATCATTTGCTTATAAGTCATGAGCTTCTCATCTTTTGTTTGATACTCATTATTTACTTGATAAATAACAAGTTGTGAGTCCCCATACACTTGTATTTATGTGATTTTCCATTCAATAGCTATTTTGATGCCTATAATCAATGCTTCATATTCAGCTATATTTTTTGTGCATGGAAACATCAACAGATAAGATATGGGAATAGTGTGTCCTTGAGGTGTTACAAATATAATTCCTTCCCCCACTCCTCTCTATATGTATATGATCCGTCAAAGTATAATATCCATTGTTGAGTTGTTATATTCATGATGTCAGCATCTGGAAATTCAATGTGCATTGGCTGATGATCCTATAATGGAGCTTCAGCTAGTTGATCTGCTATTACCTGTCCTTTGATGGCTCTCCTATCAACATATTAGATATCAAACTCACTTAATATCATGACCCATTTTTCCAGTTTTCCTATTAGTGTAGCTTTACTAAGTAAGTATTTTTAATGGGTCTATTTTTTCTATGAGCCTAACTATATGAGTCAACATGTAGTGTCGTAATTGCTGAGTTTCAAATAAAACTGCTAAACAAGCCTTTTCTATGAATGTATAGTTTATTTTATATCCGTTGAGAGTCCTGCTGATGTAGTAAACTGCTTGTTCTTTTCCTTCAGAATCCTCTTGTGCTAATAGAGCCCCTAAATATATTTCAGTTGTTGCAATATATAGTAATAGTGGTCTTTTTGCTATGGGTGGCATGAGTATTGGAGGTGTCACCAAATATTGCTTTATCTGGTCAAAATTTGTTTCATAGTTATGATCCCATTTGAATGAAACATTTTTTATGAAGTAGATGATTAAATGGGTGACTCTTATCTGCTAGCTGTGAGATAAATCTCCTGATGGATTGTAATCTACCTTGTAGGGACCTTAGTTGACTGATGTTTTTAGGTGGTGGCATCTCCATGATTTCCTTAACCTTAGCTGGATCCACTTCAATACCCTTTTCTGAAACTATATAACCAAGAAGTTTTGCTGGAGTCACCCCAAAGATACACTTCTTTGGGTTCAATCTTACATTGAATTTTTCCAGTCTAGTGAAGATCTTATCAAGTATTTCCAGATGTCCTTCCCTAGTGTGTGATTTTGCTAAGATATCATCTACATAATCTTCCATGAAAGTATGCATCATATCATGAAAAATTGTGGTCATTGCTCACTGATATATTGCACCCACCTTTTTGAATCCAAAAGGCATGACATTCTAGTAGAATGTTCCCCAAGGGCAAGTGAATGTTGTCTTTTCTTGATCCTCAGGTGCTATTTTGGTTTGATTGTATCCTAATAAGCCATCCATTATAGATAACATGGCATGTCCTATCGTTAGGTCAACAATTATGTCAATGTTGGGCAAAGGAAAATCATCCTTTGGGCATGCCTTGTTTAAATCTCTAAAATCTGTGCATATTCTGATGCTATGATCAGGTTTGTATATTGGCACAATGTTTGAGATCCATTCTGCATAATCTATGGATTTGATAAAGCCTCCATCTAATAATTTTTTTAGTTAAGCTTTAACCAAAAGGGTGATGTGGGGGGTGCATCTTTCTCAATTTTTGCTTGACTGGTTTGATTCCCTTTGGTAGTGATAAATGATGCATTAGAAGTTGTGGATCCAATCCTGGAATGTCTGAATAAGACCATGCACAATTTATTTGTTTTTGCTCAAAGAATCTTGTGAATGTTGTCTTCTCCTGTTCTATCATGGATGTTGCTAGATGTAAGATCTTTGCTTCTTCAGATGTTCCCAAATTTATAGACTATGTTGGCTCTACCAGTACTGATGACCTGTCATGATAGTGTTCTAGGAAAGTGTCAAATCTTTCATCCTTTAGTGCCTTAGAAAGGTTTTCTCTATTGGATACGTTCTTTATTTTTCTCTTTTCAAAATCTAATGGTACCTCAGAGAGGTTTTCATCATTAGATTTATTTTCCTTGTTATCATTTTTGGAACTGAAAGATTTGACACCCTCTTGATGTAAAATATCGATATGAGTGTTATGGATACTACTTGTATTAGTTTTGTCACAACATAAATAATTTATGATGGCATTATCATTTGAAAAAACTGGAATAAGGCTAGGTTCGATGGGTTCCCAATCAATCAGTTCGGGGTGTATTAATGGTAACAAGTCATCAGATTGGACAAGGTCAACTATTGTAAGTGTCATGATGGCTAGATGGTCAAATTTATTTGTAGGATGTTCAAGGTTTATAATGGTACTCACCTCCAAGTTTTCTAACTCACTCGATGTCTGATCATCCTCGCTTGAGTTATCAATATTTGTTGATCCCATAACAAATGTTCTAATTCTTGAACCTTGTCCCTCGGGTGTATATGTTTGGATAATATCAATCTCTTTATCAGTATATGATGTATCCAATAGATGATCCCATTCATATTCATTTGAGTTTGTGTCAGAGCCATCTCTCATTTGTAGTATCCTTTCTACTGCTTTTTGGGTCTCTTCATCTTTTTGCTCAGTTTTGTAGCCTAATCCTGTTTTGTCTTTTGGCTGTAACGTGAGAGGCTGAATGGGTTCAACAATACCATCCTTTCTCTTGCCAATTGGTCCTTGACCTTTGTAACCCATTTTCTCTAAAATGGCCTTCCCTTTTCCATATTGATTTGTTTTGATGTTGACACTTGTTGATGATGATGCTTCTTCGTCTTTGTATAGCCAACTGAGAATGGCTTTGTCTTCGGACTCCTCTTAGAGTGTACCTGCTTTTATGAACCTTTCATTTAGAGCTGTGATGGGTTGTGATGATTTTGGAGATTTTAATATGGGCTTTCCATATGTTTTCGGTGATGGGAGTAACTGTGATAGGCACAAAGATTGCTCAAGAGAATATTCTCCAACACCCTCTTCCTTTATCTGAACCTTTTCTGAAAGTTGTTGTGATAATTCATTGATAGAACCTTTGGCATTTGATGTGTCTGTGACAGTTATTTCCTTCTCTAGATTCTTTTTCTAAACCCATTTAGATATAAAATTGGGTTGGCTATCCATAGTAGATGAATTAGAAGTATTGAATTCTCGGTTATGAGGTATCAGAGTGTCTTGAGTTGCTTTCAACATGCTACAAATCTATGGATTGTTGTTTTCAGCTGATATGGTGACTTCCTGTCCATTTACTAGAAATTTTAGACATTGATGGTATGTTGAAGGTACCGCTTGCATGTCATGGATCCATGGATGACCCAATAGTATGTTGTATGTTAGATCTTTGTCTAACACTTGACAAACAATGTTTTTGACAATCAACCCTACCTGGATTGGAAGTATGATAAGTCCTTTGGAAGACCTTTCCTCTTCATCATATGCCTTTATCATTATTTTTCTCTTGGTGTCAATGGCATTGTCAGAATAGCCTAGTGCATGAATTAGTTTCAAGGTACAAATATTTAGACCAGCTCCTCCATCTATCAGAACATGTTTAACACAGTGTTTATGGATGAGAACTTTGATATGCAAGGCTGTATTGTGTGGGTGATGTATAGATACATCATCTTGTTTAGAGAATGATAGACAATGAGGTGTGGTGAGATGTCCCACCATGGCTTGGAATTGACAAACATCCAAATTATTAGGGACTGTTGTAGCGATGAGAGCTTGTTCTAAAACTTCCTTGTGTGATGGTGAAATTTTGAGAAGTTCTAAAATGGATATTTGCACGGGTATCTTTTGTAATTGGTCAATGATATTGTATTGATGTGATGAAGAAGCATTATTTTTGGAGGAAATTCCTTTCAGTATTACCCTGGATTGTCCCCTTGTCGTTATATTGACTTATGGATGATCTTGTGTTTCCCTTATTTTTGAAAAATTGATTTGATTATCAAATGTTCCAGCACTTGTCCTCATATTCAACGATTCAATGTTATTGTTGTTTTTGTTATCCTTTTGGGTGTCAATGTCATTTTTCTCTACCTCGGAAAGGCAAAGAATGGTGATGTCATAGACATAGTTTATATTTTTTCCCTTACCACTAGAAGAAGAAGGCTCTCCTTTTTCATAGTTGGGTAATGGATTGATAAATGTACTGTGATCATTGTTTGTCTGAGGCCCTTCAACAAACACCTTCTTGGATTCAATCAAGTCTTGTATTAGGTGTTTTAGTTGCATACAGTCGTTTGTCTTATGTCCTCTATTTTTATGGAAATTACAATAATCTGCATCATTCCACCATGATGGTTTTACCTTTGGCTCCCAGTTTTGAGCTTCTGGTAAAGTAATAAGTTTGTTCGCAATGAGTTCTTTCATTGCCAATTCTAATGTTTGTCCTAATGGGGTGAATTTTCGTCGATTTGATTGCCTTTGGTATGACGGTCGTGATTCTCCATTGTTGGTGTTGTTGTTTTGGATAGTGCCCTGGTTGTTGTTTTGGTTTTCATTTTGGTTTGCTTTGATAGTTGATGCTATCAAATTGAATATTGGTTTTACATTGTCAGTTGTAGGTTCATTATTTCTAGTATTTCTATTTTTTTGCCAAAATTTTGGCTTGTCGTTGTTTCCATAGTGATTTGCATTGTTGGATGTTTCACTATAGTGCTTGATCACTCCTCATTTGACTAGGGATTCTTCAATTTTGAGCCCATTCTCAATTACTTTTTCGAATGTTGATGGACATTGTAATTCAAGTCGATAACTCATTTGATCAGTCAAGTTGTCTATAAATAATTCAATCTTCTCCTCTTCAGGTATAGATCAAGGATACCTTGTGGACAACTTTCTCCATCGTTGTAAGAATGATAAAAATGTCTCACCATTTTTCTGTTTTAGATTATAAAGATCCTTTATGGTTACATCATGTGATATGTTGAATGAGAATTAAGAGATGAATTTGTTAACCAATTCTTCAAAGGATATGATCCCTGGTTGTAATTTTGAGAACCATTCCATGCAATGGGAACCCAAACTCCTAGGAAATAACCTCATGAGGTATGTATCTTCTTGCACGAATTCAAGGCTCATTGTTCTAAATTCTTGTATATGGTCAATTGGGTCTGATTTTCCATTGTATTTGTCGTACTTAGGAAACTCACAATGCCTTGGGAAGGGTATCATATCCACACATGGATGAAAAGGGTAAGGACAAATGTCCTTCAATAAATATGTTTTTGTGTTTCCCGTTTGCATGTTTTGAATCTGTTGCTGTAGAATTTGCATTTGAGCTGTTAAAGCTACTACTTGATTTATATCCTGGGTATGGTTTGGTTCCGTCTCATTTTTTCTAGGTGTTTCCTTCAACTGATTGATGTCAAAATCCTTTAGAAGTTTGGCACCTAATTCTAATAACATTAAGAGGTATTTCTCCATGTCTTGTTCTAAGACCTTTTCCATAAATTTATGAAAATTTGGGTCTTGTTGTGCATGTTGTATATCCTCTTGTGTTATTTCGTTGTTCTCATCTTGTTGGTATCGAAAAAAAGGGTTCTCTTCAGCCATGTTTAGATTTTTAGTTTCTTTTTCTCTAATTTTTTGCCTTTGCAACCTTGTTAAGATTGGCATACAAGTTTTTGTTGTTTTCCCTCACTAAACTTAGATCTTCTATGTGGTGTTAGTGTCAAAAAGAAGCCAAAATAGAATGATATATTCTATTGACGAGGCTAACTTAAAATTCTTGTTTACTGAGTCTTTTTGTCTCGTGATAATAGGATGTCAAAAATCCTGATGACGAAACTTGGCTCACAAATCCAAGATTTGTTTTGATGATTTTGACAATTTTGTATTTTGCAAGATCTGGTTTTCGTGTAAAACAGTTTTAACTTGTAAGAACCTACTTTGTTTCATGATGTTAGGACACTGTCTAGTCTGTAAAATCTTTGTGACTGATAAAATATTATGTTTCTGATGTTGGTCTATCTGACGGTTGTTCTGACAGTTTTCCTTGTTTTTATCTTTATGGAAGCACTAATACAGAGGGAAGAAGCGCTAAAACATAGATTATAAGTGCTAACACAGAGAGTAGAAGCGCCAAAACAGAGATCAAACACGCTATGTTATTTCGTGGAAGTGCTAAAAATGTTGATACTGGAATTTCCTGGCAGTTTGATATGTTGTGACAGAAGTGCTATAAGATTGTTCAGAAGCGCCAAAACATATTGTTGAAGCACTAAAACAGAGGGTTAAAGCGCTAAAATAGAGGGTTAAAGCACTAAAACAAAGCTGAAAACGCTAAAACAGAGGGTTGAAGCACTATACTTTCTGTTTTGCTACAAGGTTTTCAAAGTTTCATCTACTGTAAGAACTGATCTGGTCTAGTGGAGTATTCTATGGCAGGTCATGGAATGGAGGATTGACGAATGCATTGGTTATGGTTAGATGCCTGTGAAAGAGCTCTTCTTTGAATATAGGCTCGTGAAGTCAAAGGTTCTACAACATAATCATCAGTATAACCCCTATTGAAATCATGGAACCTATGGAGGAATGTTCTATGGTGAAGCAACGTCTTTCTATTCTGATACAAGAAATGTTGTTTTGCAAAAGATGCTTGTAACTAAGTGTTTTCTTGGGTTTTCTGATTCTCTTGGCCAAATATTTTTTGAGAAACTGAGTGGTTTTCCAATCTCTAATCATGTATGATTTTGTATTTTTCAGGATGATCTTTTATCTGAATTTTAATGATTTTTGGAATACACAGCACTCAAATGAAGACAATTGTTTTTAAGAGTTGTAATCTAAACAGATAGTGTATGTTCAAAAGAACCACGCATGGTCCTATTTTCAATGGTTTGATAACAAGAATACACTTCAGATAGACTCACTCTTAATAGTCAAAAAGGTCATCGTTATACTCAACAGGCCACAACTTAAAATTGCGTCGACTCACACAGCCTTGTCACCCTCTAGAGGGCGCCCGTGTTTTTGTCTTTTCTAGGTGCATACTCAGAGTGATGGAAGTGGATACCGGATCCCCTGAGCAAACAGTCCTTGGCAATTATATGGTGAGTGTCTTGGGGGAAGATTCTTCCCTCCCCTTGCACTATGAGTATTACAATGTCTGGTTATTGACTCAGCTGGATACTACACTAGGTTCTTAAAAAGGGTTTCTGTTTGGAGCAGCAATAATAGATTCTTTAGAGAATTCCTTTTCAACCTTTTAAACAAAGGTCTTGTATCAGTTAATTTCGCACACTCAAAAAGTACTCCCAGATTTGCTTTAAATTTTATAGTGGGGTGGAAAAATCTGGCTTTGGTTTGAACCCACTTAGGTCATTCCCGTACGGTGAGTACTTTTTCCCACTACGACAGGCCTTCTAAAGGATGTAATAAATCTTTTGAAGAATGCATAAAAAGGATGAGTCTGGCTTTTTGGATCACCCAGTTAAGGGGAGAGCATATGCCTATCAACCATTAAAACACAAAAATCAAGTTGTTCAATATTAGAGCCCAAACGAAAAATTTTCTATCTATGTGAAGATGTTGCTTCATAGTGAAGATATTGCTTCACAAAAAGACATGATGTTCATTTTAACTCCAAATTTGAAATGTTTGATGACTACCCTAGATTGATAAATTTTAGTCCAATTGAAAAATGTGACTATCCAAGGATTGATCCATTTTAAACCAACTAAAGAAATGTCTATCCTAGATTGATTCTTTTTAGTCCAATTGAAGAAATGAGATTTACTGGCCACGGACGCGTCAGATCCAGAAAATGAGTTACACAGAAGTGCTATGACAGTGATCAAAAGCACTATAAAAATGGATATAAGCGCTATAGAAATTTACAGAAGCGCTAAAGAAACAAATAGAAGCGCTATAGAAACAGGAAAAAGCGCCAACAGATGTTGAATAATACTACCAACCCATGCTGGATTGTGAAATTGAAGCGCTAAAACAGTCACAGAAAGTGCTATGCTTTTCTATAAAAGTGCTAAAACAGTCCTCATAAGTGCTATAATTTTCGTCAAACGGGCTAGAAGAGTCCTTAGAAGTGCTATAAAATCCTCCGATCGTGCTAAAACGGATCATGCCAGACTCCTGTATGAAAAATTTCTAGAAAATTTTGTTAAAAACATGGGGTAAGGCCCCACGGTGGGCGATAATATGTAAGTGTGGAAAAATGTAAACTAAATACAATTAAATACACCTCTTAATGAAACATTGCATCAAGATTAATCAACAATTAAACTAATTTAAAACAGAGAAAATCCTGAAAGCATCCCATTGTCTCCTATCTCCAAAGATTTATCAAATTACAGAAGCTCTCAGATTTGTAAGCACCGTAACTGTTTAAAATGCCTATCTAGAGAACGGAATGGATGCTAAATGTTGTGATGTGATGATTTCTAATGAATTCTAGATGATATGAAGCTACTGTAAATGAAGCCTGATGGATGAAAGCTACAGTAAAAAGAAACTATGATGCTACCATGATATGAAATCTATTGATGCCATGATGCTATGATGATACTAAAAATGCTAATGCTAAATGATTGCTTGGTTGCTTGAGTACTAATTCCTACAAAGTAAGTTTGCATAAAGGATGATGATTCTCGGATCATTTTGATACTTCAAAAGGCTGTATATATAGATTTCCGGTAGCACATTTGCACAGGGATTACACAATAGAGGCTGAGATTTAATCTGGAGATTTGAATGGTATGAGATGAGAAGGTGGAGTTGATCATGGAGGATTGTTCATGTCCATGAAAACACCAGGCAAGATGAGAGGACAGATTTGAGGCAGAAGATTGAGAGGATTTCCTGCAGGTTTGTCCCCGAGGCTCTTCCCGTGAATGACAGTTGCATTAATTAGATTTAAAAAATCTAATTTTATTGGTGAGTGAATAGAGGGATTAGATTTATTCATTTATTTAAATATTTTTGGTTTATTTAAATTCAGCAAAAGGGGAATAAATAATTTAATAAAATAAACTATAGAAGTTTGTTTATTAAATTAAATAAAAGAAAAGAAGTATGATGCAATAATTAAATAATGCCAACTATTGAAGTTGTATATTTATTTAAAATAGAATTTAATGGATAAAGTATAGAAGAAATAATAATGATAATAATTAAATAAAACAAAGTATT
>VDFB02145343.1:0-20243 GCA_007258455.2 Sequoia sempervirens
TACATATATACATATATATACATATACATATATACATATATACACACACATATATACATATACATATGTACATATAAATATACACACATATTGAAATAGAGGGAAAGGGAAACCTTGTAGCTTTCACATTAGGGTTTGAACACCTTTCCCTAATTTCATTGGAAATGGGGGGATGAAATGTGTATGTGATGGAGTGGATGGGGGTTTGATGGACTTGGAAAAGGTATATGATTGATTTACAACTTGATAGGTGAGTCATCCAACCCTTAACCAAATCTGGAAATGTCCTAAGGATGAAATGTAATGATCCAATTGAACTAATGATGCAAATTACTATTTTGATGCAAATGTAGCAGATCTGAGAAATCACATACATAAACAAACTACAGAAATGGACTGAGCAAGGCATTGTGCACATGTGATTCAAAACTAGAGTTGAAAAGGTAGGACATAGGTGCCCCAACCGCCATTGTCTTTGTAGGGAAAATTCATATCTATTTTCACAATCCTCTGATGTCGGATCTGAGCTTCCATTTTTTGCTTGTCACACTATCAAATCATAGTCGGATAATTCTATAACTAAGTTTTTGTGAGTTGTCAAGGTGTAGGGTTTCAATTGCAACAACAAATAATTGATCTTCAAACTTCCATCAATCCTCTTCAAACCTGAAACCTGCACATTCAAAGAGAGAAGAAAGGTTGTGCCATTTAGGGGCTTGCCTTGGTCAAACCCTATGTTAGTGTTTCCACTTCCACAATGGCAATGTCAATGGTAAATGGATAAATGATAGGAAGGAATGATGAATCCATAAAGTGTTGCAACTCACCACCCTTTAATGGCTTCTTTGAAGGACTGAAGTCATACACATCTCCTCAAGGCTTAGATCTTGCTTTCTTGACTTACTTGAAGTAAGCTTGACTTTTGAGACCTAAAAGGATTAGGACTTCATAAACAATATGGTAAACATAAACATGAACACACTCACTTACATTTTGACATGATGTTTGGATCTTGAATTTTTGCAATAAATCCTCTAATGGTTGCTATTGACTTGCTTGATAATAATTCTTGCTCTTGATTCTCAATAATTCTAGCTCCTTTCTTGTTATTGTTCAAATGATGCAATAACTAGGTATTTATATGTTGTTATTCTAATTTCCCAAAAATTGAGTCCCAACAATCAAATTTAGATATTTGAATTTCAAAAAATAAAATATTGACACCGACATTTTTGAATTTGGAGCCAAAATAGGGGGACATAGATGCCCTAGGTGCCAATGTCCAAGGTCTATTTTTTGAAGTTTAAGGAGTTGAGGGAAAAGTATTAAATGAGAGCATTTGTTTTATGCTTGAAAATCACCAAAAACAAGCTAAAGGTTAGAATGTATAATTTGGCAAAATTTCATGCCAATGAAACTTAACGGAACTCGCGGGTGAAAACAGGCAGTGTGAAATCGCCTGGCAGTATTTTACCCCATAATGTTACATTTAACTCCACTTTAGTGAGAGAGTATGAGCTACTTTGTGACCTCAATAATTAAAAGTAGAAAATACATGCTCAAGAGGGCTTGAATGCACAAACAAGCAAATATGTGGGATGACTAAGGATCTGTGGAGATGCACAAGCCCCTAAGATCAAAGTATCCCGCGAAACCAACATGAGCACAAAGGGAATGCACACACGCAAGGAAATGTGAAAGACAACATAAGCATATGCGTGTCAAAACAGCGCATATGATGAAAAACATGACGTAATGGATAACATATAGGTATTGGAAACAAAATGCGAACGCTGCCGCCAAAATGATGCACCAAGAAACACACAAAAGATTGGTCAACAACAAACACAAGGTTATATTAAAAAGGATTCAAGCAGTAAGGAAAATATAACTTTAGTCTTAAATTATCTCAAATATCAAACATCATCCATCAAATAAATGTTAGTTAAAGGAATGCTCCCATGAGGACTAGAAAGTTGTGTTATGCCAAATCACTCATGAGCCACATGGATCTACTATCTAGCAAGTCGTGTTATGATAGGTGTCCATGCAATATGATGGGTTCCACAAGGCTAGCAAGGTGCGCTATGTTAGACACTCATGAAACACATAGCTCTAAATTGTCAAGAAAGGTGTGTTATGCTCGATGACCATGTTAATGTGATGGGTTCCACAAGGCTAACAAGTTAGTGTTATGCTAGACACTCATGAAAAACATAGCTCTACTATCAAGAAAGTTGTGTTATGCTTGGTGGCCATGTTAATGGGGTGCTCAATTTCACGAGCCAACAAGCTCTGTTATGATGAATCCATGAACTATCTTTCCAAAACCTCACCTCAGGAGGTGCATAAACTCACCTATGAAGGTGAATAAATGAAAAAATCATCTACGAAGGCACACAAATAGAAAAATCACCTATGAAGGTACAAAACTTTCCTACAAAGGTGCATAAAACAAAGCCAAAACCTCAAGGGGTTTTATAAACAACACCACCACAAAAGGTGATTTATAAAGTGACAAAGAGGGGCATTACCCAACATATGAAGGGTCACACCTTAGGGAATGTCACACATGACATCACCACTAAGAGAGGATAAGTCAGGGAATAAAAGCTCACACCTTAGGGATACTAGCCATAACATTACCACAAAGGAGAACATCATATGCCAAGAAAAGTCACACACTTAAGAGACATCAAGCCCAATATCACCACAAAGGAGACACAACATAGATTGAGAAGGCCACACTTCCATCGACAAGGTCACACTTTCTAGGAGATGTATACCATCATCAAGTTAAAAAGGGACCAATTCTCATGCAAACAATAGGTGGAGGACCATATGCCCCCCTTAAAATGTTAGTGTACTTGCTACACTAACATTTTAAGGAGATACAAAGGGATCCCTTGCTAGAAGGAATGTACCTAACACATGACTACCTGACTCCTTGCCCCCAAGTGTAGGGACAAAGATGAGCCAAAAATGGACGGTGATACACTACTCCTTGTGAGATAAAAATATGATTGCATAAAGCCTATTTTATACCCCCATGCATGGTAGTGAGTATGTTATGATACTACAACTACCACATGTTAAGGAGAAAAGCACATATATGTTAATCTATCATTTGTTCAATTTTTTCCTCGTAAGGATCAAATTATTTCAATTTCTTCTTTATAGCACAACATTCAATAGTAGTATGTCCAAATAATCTATGATATGCACAATAATATGTATTTGTATTCTTTCGTTTATTGTCCTTTCATTAATGCATGGGTAGTAATGTAATTAGTTCCAAGTTTAAAAGTGTAGCTAGATTACTCTCAGTCTTTGATAAAGGACATAGAGAAGGTAACACACCTTTCTTAATAAGACCATGAAACTTTATTGCTTGGTTGGTGGAAAAAATGTTTGATGTAAAGGCGGAGGAGCTTGTTAACCTATCCCTTTTGTGCCTTCAGATGACCTGCTTGTTCCAAAAGGGAATGGATTTTATGTTCATTCTTTATGTCACATCCTTGTTTTTTCAAGATCTTAAAGCCTTGACCATAGTTTTGCTCTAGGTTAACAGGTGTGTTTGCAACTTTTTTCTCATATGATGGGAGATTATCAAGCGGTATGTTTTCCTTGTGATTATTACTAATAGGTATGTCTACATGCATTGGTTGAGGTATGGATTGCAAATCACTTTCCTTATGAAATGTGGAAAACATTTCAAGTGGTGGTATGATAGGTGGTGTTGGTTGTTGGTATGGGTAATTAGGCAGTTCTATTGAAGGATAAAAGGTTGCATTGTTCTCAAGGTTATACAAATAATTATGTGCGAATTCATTCATGCTCTCCTCATCTTGTCCCAAGATATCTTCATTACGAGTACATGCATTGGGAGGTGAAGGATCATGAATATCCTCATTTAAATTAGGGTCATCACTAAACACAACTTGAAACATCAACCAAGGATTTCAAAGAATTCAACATATTACTAAAACATTGAGCCATCATGATGATATGGTGATTTTACTAAGGTTTAGACTGTTATGCAACAATTGATTGGAAAATAAAGAACAGATTTGGACAGAGAATTTTGAAGTCTTTGTCACAAAAATGTGGGCCAAACAAGGTAGGACTATGGAACCTATGTCCTAGGCATGCTTTTGCAAAATAAAAGTTTGGTTGCTTGTGATACTATTTAAGGATTTTGTGTCTATGTGCAAACAGGTCTGATAGTGAATATTTTTCCAAAATTTTCTCAATTTATGATAATGTAATTCAAAATGAAAGTGTGCAAGAATGTTGAAAATGCTTGAAAAATGATATGACAATTGTAAATGCAATTTCCATATCTAAGATGTAAAAATAAATTGCAGGTTGCTTTTTTTTTTATTATCTTTAAAATCACTGGTCTTTTCTTATATAGGGTTTTGGGGCCCCTTCAAAACCTTCTTTTCTTATAATCAAAAATAAATTGCACACCCTTGTACAAATATTTACTCATTCCTAATTCTTTTTTAATCCCTATAAATGTGCATATTTCCATGCATTTAACCTTATCCAAACCCTATCTAATCTTACTCTTCTATGTTCTCCATTACTATTCAATTATTATGGCCATATTATTCCTATATCCATATACACATTCCCCACCTCAGAAGTTATACCTTCTTATCATGGGTTAGTCCCATGATGCATGAGTTTGACCCCATGGGCCATACATAATTTACTTATGAAATTTAAAAATTCAAATTAAAAATATTACAACTCCTTCCTTTGAGCTAACTTGGTACTCATTTTTATGATTTATTATTGTACTATGGTATTCAAAAGGGCATTCAATGTGTAATTATTTTATAATTTGGAAAAGGAAAAAATTAAACTAGTAAACCTAAATCTGACATCAAGCCTCAAACCCTACACCTTAAACTTGAAATTGCATAGGAGTGAATATGCACCCCTTGCGCAAATTCCCCTTTTGTACATCCTCACCTTAGAAAACCAAATCCAAAGTCAAAATTCCACATCAGCTAGCTAGCTTCCTTCCACTTGGCATTTGTCTGTTGTGTTGGTAGAATAATATTACCTAAGTAGGAGATGTTCTACGGTGCCGAAGTCCTTAACGACTCCTGCATCCGCTAAGGCATTACACCACTTCTTATTGGAACACACCGCCCCTTCATAACTGACTCTAAAGAAGATTCTTTCTATCTAACTCTATCTTTTTCTATCTCTCTTTTCTGTATTCTAAAGTATTCTTAGCTCACAACACTCTTTTCCCAATGCCTCATTGTAGGTGTAGCAACAACACTCCTCAACCTCATAAGTGCAAAGCCAAGTTTTCATTGGTAGTAATGAGGTTTTGTGGAACCTCCCTTCATCGCAGTTGAGGCTGTGGTGATTGTTCAAGTCCTCTTCTCTCCTCCATTGGCTAGTGAGCTCTTGGTGGAGGTGGTAACGTTTCACTCCACTCCTTTTCGATTTGGTTGAGTAACTCTTTACTATTTTGTAGTGTTATTTTAATTCCTTCTTTCTTCTTTTACTGCTACTACCACGCCTACTTGGCTAAGTCTCCGTGGAGGTGGAACATTCAAAAAACGAGGGTCATTCCGCCCAAGGAAGCGGCTCCCCTTATGTATAGCGCCCCAACAACCTTCTCCTTCATGTGTGTGTAGGAGAATATGCTTTTGAGCTTGCTAGCTGCTGGCATCCAAACAGATCCCTCTGTCCTAGTCTCCCACGGCAGTGTTTTCTCACTTTATCGCACCACTCGGGTATTCTTCTACTTTCATTCCCTGGCTTTTCGCTGCTCCTTTAGAAGCTTTTCTTCACTTAGCTAGGGTTTCTATGGAATTTGTTTTACGATGATTCGTATGATATTTTCTATCCTTTGGTTGTACAGACGCCAACACACTTGAGAGATGCCAGCACACCGCACTGTCGTCTGAGAACCATGCTTTCGTCCTCGAGCAGGGAGCTACCTGAGGTACAGTATTGAATCCAAAAACTGGCTCGCTTGGCCCCAGTTTGGATTTTGGGTTTGAAGAGTGATTGAAGTACTACATAGTCCTCATCATTCTCCTCCCTTATTTCAAAACATCCCTTTAGAGTGAGGTAAGTTAGGGCAGCCCTCCACTCTTGGCTCTCCATGACCTGGGGCCTTAACATGGTTGGTCCCCCTCTCTTACATAAATGTCAAACATTATGTTAAAATATAGGTAATATCAAACTTGAAACTTAAAATAAATATCTAAATTGACCTTAAAGCATAAAGTCTTAAATATAAAAATAGTATAAACTAGGTCAACTGAGACATCCTAAACCTAGGAAAACCCCAAACTATGCACCATAAATCCAAAACCCCCAACACAAAATTATTTTCACATCCTTACATTTCCCCCCTAGTGTTCACCTAACCATAAATCAAGAAAACCACATAGTATACATTAAATCCTACATCCTCAAACCTAAACCCAAACCCTAGATGATGTATACCCTAGTTTTTTTTATTAGTAAACCTCAAAACCTAAACCACTAATTTAAAATCATCTAATTGGCATTTATTTACCCAAATCATTAATTAAGTATCTAGATTTAGGCTCACTATGTGTCAACATGCCCATAGTATTTACTTGTAACCCATAGGTATCATTGAACACTTTCATTATAAATCAAGTGCATCTTTTAAACCATAAACATAAATATCATACAATGAACTCCAATCTAGATACATATTAAATTTGAATCATCAAACACTAGACTAATCTAGAGGTAACACCAATCTTGAAACCCAAAAATATAATCCCCATTATTCATAGACCATAAACCTTAGAATATTAAAAAGTATGAACCAAGTAGAGACACCTTAAACCCTACATCCCAAACCTAAGTAAACTTTAAACCCTACATTATAAACCCTAAAATCCTAACACTAAACTAAGTTCACAATTTGTAAAATCTATTTCCCCTGGTTTTAACCAAATAATAAATCAAAGAACCACTTAGTAGACTTTAAACCCTAAAAATTAAAATTTGAAACCAAATCCTAGGACTATTTATTAGTAAAACCCAAATCCTAAATCCCTAACTCAAAATCTATTTAACCTCGATCCCTAAACAATAAAGCATAAGTTATCTAGGTGTGTACATGTCCCAAACACTTTACACTAAACCTCAAATCATATAAACCATAATATTAGATCCCATAAACTCTAGAGACCCTAAACCATTGATTTAAATAATTTGAGAAGAAACCCTTATTACTTCAACTTATCACTCTTTCCTTTTAATATACCTATATCTATGATAAGAATAACTACTCAATATACAACACCGCCCTATATTAAAATGTATATATATGGAAGATTCATGATATAGAAGACCCCTTCTCTTAATATGTACCAAACCTTATTTAATATATTTTATGGTATGTAGAAGTAGATATGTATGTGAATAAAGTGGTACACAAAAGTAAATTGACACTAAAAGAAATAGAAATGAACATCTCATATCTATTTAAGGCCTAAGTATTGGATTATTGGATTCAAACAACCCTCACTTCACTAAACCCTTTCTAGGGAATCTATCTTAGCTAGAAATGATACATGAATAGAAACAAAAATTGAAAGAGGTCTCCAAGAAAATAAAGAGATAAAAGAAGAGAGGGAATAATATAAAAAAATAATTCTAGTAAAAGTTTATGTAGTCGCCTTATTGATCCAGGGGACATCTATATGCCTTAAATATAGCTTTGGAAGGATCACTTCTCAAAGTACGAGAGATAATCTTGTCATATGTTGAGTTTGATACAATATAGAAAGGGCTCAAAGGAACAAAAAATATATATGAAATAGAAAATATTTAAATTACATATTACATAAGTAAACTAAAAATAAAAATTATAAATATATATTTATAACAAATTTCAAATAAACATACCTAATTATGAAATCACTAAGATGTCATGAAAAGGTCAATAGTTGGGTCTAAACACTAAAAATTGAGATCTCTAAAATATAATCTTTAATTATTCTTAATTTTTAGTTTTTAATGGTATGAAATTTGAAGGAACCTAATAAAAATGGAGTTAGTTCTATTTTTCGCTATTCATATGAAATAGGTTTGACCCAAGATGAGTTGGGGTGAAGATGGTTCAACTTAAGATGGGTTATCCAAACCATGTTCAACCAACATGATTATGTTTTGTTTTGGTGATAATTTCCTTTGTTGTCTAGTTTAAGTTCAAATATATTTTTATGCTACCTTTGAAATTTTTTTACATGTGCAAAGACATTTTTAAAAAAAATGAGAAATACCCTTCCATAGATCTCACTACACAAATTCCAAAATGTAATTCTATTATATTTTAAATTTATTTACTATTTTGTTTTAATTTTAATGACAAGTGGGTCATTATCCTAAGAGTGAGCTTTATTATGTTAAAAAAATAGTAGAAATTATTTTAAAAGTCTAAAAATTCACCACACTCTAAGACGAGAGAGACCCAATCAAATTGATTTTTTTTTAATTTTCAATAAATGAGCATAAAAATGTTTGACATCTAATAAATTTTTTAATTTTTAGGACATGAAAAATTTAAATATTTATTGCAAAATAACCATTTATTAAAATTCAGTTTATTTTTTTTCCATGCACTAGAGTATCAAATTATCAATAAGAAAAAAATGGGGGAAAAAAAAATTGTTGCAAATTTATTGATGTCTTTTTTTTTTAGACAAAAGGCATTAAGCCTATATATATTAATATATAATAATAAAAATTTTACAAAAGGAAAGTAGCACTGGTTCTTGCTAACCACATCTGAAAACATGATTGCTTACATAGATCTGACAAAATTTTCATATCGTCCATGTATGCCCTATACTATAATTGACTCATAATAATATACTTCCCCATACTAACTACCTTGTACATCTATGATATACATATGCAAAATTTCACTATAATAACCCTTTACAAAGTATGTGCTTCATATTATAAACTTCCTATTCTTCCATTTCCTTAGGCTAAATTTTATTTTCTCCCTGATGTTCTTGAAAATCAACCCTTGAAGTTTGCATCACCAGGGAAATATTGAGGTTAGGAACACGAGGTTGACGCAGAGGGAGTGAGGAGTTTACATGGTCTGGTACATTCATCACAGGAGCAACTTGGAGCACCGGGGCATTACCATCTGGAGGTACAGGAGCTGACACAACCACAACTTCATCATGAACATGTGCCAGAAGTCAATGGGCCCTTGGTCTACTAGTGAAGTTGAAAGGTTCAGAATGAACCCACCAGGGATCAAGTCTTGCTGAGTGCAAAGCCCCGACACCTAAAACAAGGGGTGAGGTTGGGATCGTGCCCGAGGCGGATTTTGGCGGAGTGGATACCCCTCAGTCCTTGGCGCTAAGCTCAAGGGGACCCCCTCGGGGTATCTCCAAACAAAAAAAAAAAAGGTGCCAGAAGGGACAATAAAGCGTTGGTTCTCCTAATACTATCTGCCATATCCTCGTCAACCGCAACAATGTGCCTATCCAACGCCAATTGCAGATATCTAAACCTCTACATTTCTAAGGTGTTTTTGATGGCATCTAAAATGGAACATACACATTACCATTGAGCAAGAAATGACGAGGAAAAAGCCCACTAACCTGACCTTGACCTTTCTAGAAATTGTAAGCTTGCACCCCCTTGAGTAGTTTTTTGTTTTGCAGAAAAACCTCATTGACAACTTTGTCGGCAATTAACTGAAGCTCGGGAAAATATTGTAGAAAATCATATGCATTTGAAAGAAAAATCAAAACTAGTTGTGAAGGGAAAATTTCCCTACATGCCTATGGGTACAAAATCTCGTCCCCTATAATCCTTTTCACGCTCTTTTTGTACTAGATAGTAGTGAAGTTTGAACACTTGAGTGAGTTGAACATCCCTAATTGCATAAAAAAAAACAACAATTCCCAGTCACAAACCGGTACCCAGACACGATGGTTGTGTGGCAAATACTCCATCTTTCTTCTACCACAAACTCTGCAAATCCGGATTTCTCCTTCTTTGTCTGAGGAGAAGTGATGATGCATACCCAAAGCCTTGAAACCCGTCTACAAACAAACTCAAAATTACCTTAAAATGTGAACAAGCCTGGGGAATGATATAAAATTTCCTATGAACGCTTGTTTTAAGATGACACCAGTGATCATATGTCATCGTGTCCTTGGCTACTATAAACTGCTACCAATTCTTGCACACCTAAGAGTATTCACCTATCACCAAACTAATACATCTTCATCAGTACAAAGAGTGTCATGTACAGGCTTGCACCTGCATACAATCCAACAAAATTTAGCATTAAGGGAAATTTCCTTCGCGCGCTTGAGAGGATCCTTTCACAAATCCTTTCAGTTTTGATGATCTGTACCTCACATGAGCCACGGGAAACACCAGTACCAATCTACCTTGATGGAGATGACAGTTTTGACAACCAAGCTTGATAACATTGTATGAAGACTCCTTTGTGGATTTCCCAAATCTTAAGTAAATCAATGCCCTTTTTTTAATGCCACCTTTAATCAATGCGATATGAATTTCTATCATCCATCATTTAAATGATAAGCCTCAACCTGTGCTAACTTAATTATGATATTACATTTCCAGGTAATCTTTAGCAAACCTCCAATATGATTAAATGAATTAGCCCCCCGAGCATAGTGAATGCCACTTAGGATAGAATCGAAGTAGCCCTTTAGATAAATCAATGAATCCAATTTAACACAACACTGACTCAAAAAACAACAAGAACATTTTCCTCTGGCCGCTAACTCTACTAACACCGACCCCTTCCTCCAAGATCTTAGTTAGATTTATTAACGCTTTCTCTTTTTATTATTTCTGGGAATGCTTTTAATTTATCATCATTTTCCATTATGTATACCTCTTCTTTTTGGCACCCCATATTTTCTAAATGATCTGCAAGCATGTTTCCTTCATGATATGTATGAGAAATCTGATAAACTTCAATATTAATAATAATTTTCTAAAATATCAAATTAATTTTTAATTTTTTTGAAAAATATAGCTTATTTTTACTATTTTTTGAAGAATATAATTAAACTATATTTAAATATCAACATTTCATTATTTTACACCATTTCAATATGTGAATCATATATACTGATTTTAGGTGCTTCAATCTAAAAAGCTAAAAGGTGTTTCCTTTTTCCTTTACAAAATGGTAACACACTATATTGTTTTTACCCTATCAAAAAACCTACTCATTGCACATATTTTCTCTATTTTACAAGATCATATGGAGCATGCATACCACAAAGTAGGGACACAAAGAAATTAAGGTGCCTCCATTACTTTACATAGACCACATATCCTTTCATGTCCAAATATATACTTCTAATGTATGGTTATGATTGGTCACATACTTTCAAATATATGTTCATTTTAGGGTTTACATGCATCTCAAAGTGGTGGCAAAATATAATAGTGAGATTCACATAATACCCATGCTATTTTAGATTTAGTTTTGGACACATTTTAATAGAATGTCTAAATATAATTACATGTATCAATAAATGGTGCACTCATGTACAAAGTGTTGGAGTAAATTAATTAATATTTACTCTAGTGCTTAATACAAACTTAGGAAAATATCATCCAGTTCTAATTGTGAGTGTTATTGCTTTAAGTATGTATTTCAATTAGTCAAGTGCTTTACTCTTTTTGTTGCACACAAGATAATGACACTTAACCGATTCATGCATTTTGTTAACTCACTCATGTCTCAGTCAGAACTCCATCATTCAGGGTCTCATGTTGAGTTCGCCTGAGTCTATATAAGGATATTCGATCCTTCATTGTAATTATTCAATAATCAATAATCATTATTGTAACTTCACATATTTTGTTGTGTAATTTTCTCATTTGTGTGTGACAGGTTTTCTTCAGAATATCATCCAGGGCTTGTGGGATCCCAATCATGGATTCTTTCATGGTATCAAAGCTCCAGATCTAAAGATCCTTGTTTGCTTTTTTGAGGAATTTTTTGCAAGCCAAGGTGAACATTATTATATTTTTTTGATGCCATTGTTGTGTGCAACCAACTGCAGGACAATGGTTAGGTGTTTCTAGAGCATCCCAGGGCACTATTTGGAATCAACTTGTAGAACAACTCACAACAAAAAGAATTTGACCCCACCCGTGTAGATTTGCATTTGTAGCCTCAGACGATTTTCATTTGTAGCCTCACATGATAGATGGTCAAATTCATTCAACCTCTTTGAGATAGCTGACCTACACAAGTTGCACCCATTTTGTTTTGATTTTGCCTTGTGAAGGTCCGTGAAGTCTTTTTTGCAGGCTATGGGTGCTTAGTTGTGCAGTTTGTAATCAACGACAATTTGCAGAAATTGATTTTTTTGTAGACCTTTGCATTGCTCGAAGGCACAGATATTTTTGCTATTTTTTCCCCCTGACAAGTGTGATATTCTCCAACAAAATGGAAATTGGAGGCTGCAATTTATTTTTGGAGGTGCGACTATGCCCATTTGGTGGGCGATCTGCAATTTGGAGGCTCGACTTGCAATTTTGGAGGCTTGGTTTGGTCGTTTGAGGACGCCTTCACCTATAGTTTCATCCCTTGCACCGAAAATTACAGGTTGTGGTAGGTATTGTGGTGTTTGGCATTTTGAATTTTTGTTTGGGGCGGGCTTCTAATCTCTAGCAGGCGTGTGAAGCAACATGTAGAGGGTGCAATATCTTGCTTTATGGCAATCAGTCCATCATTTTGTAGGTCGCGCCTCATTACCTTTTGTTTGATTTCCATTTGCTAGTCAATTTACATTGACTAATTGGTATCGACCCCACCCAAGCATGAATGATGGAGGTAGATGTAAGCCTTTGTTTCTAGATGCATGCATGTTTTGTTCCCTAATTTTTTGCATGCTCCTTGCTTTCTTCCTTGTTGATTCTTTAAAAACTGTACGTGCTTTGCGAGCACCACATGATAAAGATCTGGGAAAATTTGGAGCTTTGTAAAAATTGAACTTATATAAAGTTCCATATGGGGGTTTCTACTTAAAGCATCTAGTATAGGTTTATTTCATTTTGCTTCTGAATAAACAAACTTAGAATATTAAAAGTTGCTAATTAACTGTCACTTAGCTCCGCACTGTTCCTCTAATAGGCAGCCAAATTTTTTCTTCTATTGTAAGTTCCTGATTACATGAGCTCCTAGAGTCACATCCTCATGTGCTTCCAGAGTTTATTTCTAGCAGGACAATATTGAGCATTGGATAAATAATGGCATCATCCCAATCGGAGGGCATCTTTGCAGTTCTTCAATAGATGCAAATTTCTTCTTTAGTTTGAATAAATTGTTAGGAGTTTTTCCACTTGGATTTTCTCCTTTCCTCTTTGTTGACAACCACATCATCACTGTTGGCCCACCATCTTCATCGCCTTTGTAGCTTGCTACCTATCAGTCTTCATAGGATCTTGGATTGACATCATTGCTTTCCGACATGTGGACATGTGAGCAATTTTTAGAGGCACACATCATCTGGATTTGGATTCCAAAATCACCCATTCTTTTGGTTTGGCTTCTCCAAAAACTAGTGAATCATTTTCTTCCTAAGGGGAGAAATGTTGTTTGTAGGTAGTGGATCATATTCTGTCTTCAGGCATTCATCATTGGCATGGGAGCTCTTTCATTGTGGGGGGATTCATATCTTCATTTTCATTTCCTTCATCATTTTTTTCTTCTCCTCAATTTTCATTCAGGGGGTGTTAGAGTAAATTAATTAATATTTACTCTAGTGCTTAATGAAAACTTAGGAAAAGATCATCTAGTTCTAATTGTGAGTGTTATTGCTTTAATTATGCATTTCAATTAGTCAAGTGTTTTACTCTTTGTGTTGCACACAAGATAACAACACTTAACTGATTCATGCATTTTGTTATCTCACTCCTATCTCAATCAGAACTCCATCATTTAGGGTCTCATGTTGAGTTCGCCTGAGTCTACATAAGGATATTTGATCCTTCATTGTAATCATTCAATAATCAATAATCATTATTGTTTCAAATATTTTGTTGTGTAATTTTCTCATTTGTGTGTGACAGGTTTTCTTCATAATATCATCCAAGGCTTGTGGGATCCCAATCATGGATTCTTTCACAAAGTTGGGCTCATTCTCTAATCCTTTATCCATCCTTGTTTATACATATTATCATGCATTCAACCTTATCCCATGATCCCTATTTACACTTATATACATTCACTATTGCTATTCATTTATTATGCCTATCATTACACATATATCCATACACTCATTCCCCACCTTTTGTCTTAGATCAATCTCATAGTACATGGGTTTAACCTTGCACCACTTGGAATTGATTTCCAATATTCAAAAAAAATAATTCAAATTTTGTCTATTCTCACCTTTTTTAGGTAGTTGTCATGAGCTAACTTGGTACACATTTTCATATAACTTATTACCATGTCTTGGTATTTAAAGATAGTTAATATGTAATTAATACATAAGTTGAAAACAAAAACAAATCAAGAGCATAAGTTTGAATCATTCTAGGAAAATCTTGACTTGGAGTATTAGAAGGAACCCTAATTTTGATCAAAGCCATCTAGGACACCTAGATGCTTAAGAGTGTTGTCTTAGGTAATCATCCATGATTATAAAGTTGGACCAAACATGGGGTCAACCTAGAAGAACATGACCCTTGTGATCCAACAATATTCTCAAGCTTCTTTAATACTACTAGTCCTCATGCTTTAACAAACATCAAATTTGAGGCAATATCAATTTCAATACTCCATAGTTATCCAAATCAATATCATGCATTATAAAGTGATTCCAATCATCAAGTCATTTTCATAGAGCATGAAATTGATCCATACAACAAAAATTTGACCTACACAACATTTTATGATTATTCAAAACCTAACACATTCTTTAGAATAAAAGTTGATTTCTAAATTATCAATGAGTAGAATACTAACACATTCTTTAGAATAGGAGTTGATTTCTAAACCATCAATGAGTAGAATATATATCTATTTATGTATACATACACACATTCCAAAAGCTAAGTTCCTAACCCTCCTCATTTAACTTCCTAATATTTATTGTAATTATCAATTCTCAAATAAATTACTTAACTCTTAATTAATTATGGTTTATATGTGTAAGTTTATTTTAATTAGCCTCATGTGGACAATTTCAAGAAGTCTTTCCTTTGAAGCAAGCACATATGCACAGGTTCAAGAGTTCCTTTAATGGCCATTTCTATTCATGCAATCATTGTGGACATAAGGCAAGAGAGTGCAAAACAAAAATGACATACAATGATCATTGGAACAAAAATAAAAGATCTTATGAATTTTCAAGAAGGAACTATGACTCCTTTGTTCCTTCAGTGGATTATAGTGTTGTATGCTACAAGTGTAATAACTATGGACATATAGCATGATTTTGTAGATGTGGTTTGGTGAAACCACCTAGATAGGGCATGAAGAAGAATACCATGGATAAACAAAAAGAGAGAGTCTACAAAAGTATGGAGAAAGAAACATGAGCAAAATTATGAGAAGGATAAATCTATGATTGTGCAAAATACACTTCATACACAAATTTGAGGTGAAGCATGAATACAAGGGAGAGTTATAGGATTAGGAAGAATGATACATAATTGATGTCAAGAGGAAGAATTGTGAAAGGGATCATTAAAGAAACTTAAGAATGGAGAGGTAGAGACAATTGAAGTACGAGAAGTAGATTATTAAATCAGAGTAGCACAATAGTAGTGTGATGTTCACTTCTAAAGCTGACTTAGATACTTATAACCGTATTGCTTGAGGAAAAGCAATTTTTGGGTAGGAGGAATTGTAATGTCCCACATTTTTAATGGAGTTCGATTTATGTATTCATGGAAAACTATTATGCGTTGAGTTATTATATGGTTGAAAGAATATTTCTACATCGCACAAATTGGAGCATATCATTTTGGTTTAGATTGCTATCATACCAATCTACAAGAGGATAAAAAAGTATGCATATGAGAGTGACAATGCAAGCAATGACACTATTACTACAAACAAGTTAGAGAAGTATGAATATAGAAAAAAATAGACATGTGAAGATGAATGTGATAGTAACAAGACTTAATATTGATGCTAAAGTTCACATGAAGACAAATATTATAATCAACACTTCATATTAGCACCTATATGCTAGCCAATTATTTACTAGTCAACTATAATTTTACATGTATGTAAACAATGATTAATGAAAAAGAAAAGAAAAAATTAATAAAAAAGGGAAACAATTTATTTGTGAGAAGGTTGTAGCTGTATAGGAAAAAAGAATATACTTGACAAGAAAAAAAGACAAAAGAAAATAAAACAAAACTACAAAAAGATTAAAAAAGGAGGGAAACAATGACTAAAGTGTAAGATAAGACAAGTTAAAATAAAGTAAGATTGTTTTGGTTGACTCCTCCCTAGAAGTAAATCAGCACTTCATATAAGAAAAAATAGTTTTATCTACATGCTTGAATATATGATTTAAGGCAACAATTCAAGAGAGTTTTAAAGCAACGATTAAGTTAGAAAGAAGACAGCGGTTGAGGAAAGTGTGCATATATTAGATTAAACGTAAACAACAATTAGTTTTTGAAGGATAAGAGATGTCTTTTTGAAAGGAAACTTCTATTCAAAGGGGTGCAATTAATGTTGAAAGGTCAAACCAATCAAGAAAGGTCATCACCTTCCACAAGGAGTGCCTTTTATCATAAGATATAAGAAGACAATGAGGTTTGAGGAGAATGAAATAGAATAGAACTTCATTTTATAATTACTTTCTAGAATTGGATAGCTCGTATGAGCAACAAGTAATTAATCATGGAAGAAATTTTTTCAAAGGAATAATCAATTGCATATCTATAAGGATAATAATCAGACAAAGCAATTAGACTCACAACCTATTAATTTATCATCAATACATACAAATATATATATATATAAAAGAAAAGCATGATTTTAGAGTTATGAATCAAACACAACTATATGTTATACATATACACATTCAATCCATTGCATGATTTCAATCATAGATTTGGGATGGTAATATCTTAGTTAAGCATATGTGAATTCAAGCTTATGTGTGCTATTAAGGATAATGTTCAGAAATAGCAGTGAACTATTAATCACCTGGATCAAATCATCTTTTGTGTATATACAAATCAAATTTATATAAGAAATTCAAAGAGAGTTAATCATCATTAATGATCTATTATCTTTTTATTCATTTATGATCGTTCTCTTGTTAGATATATTGCAATTTTGAAAAATATTTTGAATGTTCCTATTGGGGACATTATAGAAAATATAAATTATTTATTCACTCTTTTTTACTAAACAACATTTAAAATAAAAGTAGCTTGATTTAATATTTTTATTATCATGGTCAATATATATTTATTATGCTCTTTTAATTTTACTCATAGAAGCTTCAAAGATCAATGAAACTCACTAGTATTTTTTTAAAGAGCTAGAGAAAATCACCATAGTGTTTAACAAAGCTCTTATTTAAATGTATGTTATAGTTTTGTGCATCATAAAACTATCATAGATAGAAATTAGAATATATTTATAGATGGAAAATAGCATTTTAAAATTGGTATGATTTTTCTAGAGTCCATGAAGTTGTATCCAAGTTTTCTCTTATCAATTCAAAATAATATACAATTGAATTTTAAAACTTGCATAAAATATTTTATAATGTTTTACATTGTCAAATAATTAGAAATAACAAAAATACATACTCTCTTATCTTTTTATTTAAATTTGACATTTTAATCTTTTATTTCGACAATTTGGTGACCACCTCTATATATTTTTCCTAAAGATGACTAATGACCACTTTTTTTAAAAAAAAATTGTGGATACTTGAGCTCAGGACCTTTTAGATTCCTACAACACGATCTTATTATTAGACAGGGTTGAATGACAACCATTGTTATTTTGAAACTATCAATATCAAATATCACAATAACAAATTTTATCATAAAATAATTGTTATTTTGAAACTATCAAATATCAAATATCACAAAAAAAATTGTTATTTTTTAAAAAATAATCAAGTTAGGTTCACATGGAATGAACATCCACAAAACCAAGAGTAATGGACAAGCATAATTTTGAATCTTCGAGTGATGGAGCAGGTCGTCGTGAAGCAAGCTCTGAGGATGCGACGTAGGCGGTTACAACACAACTTTCGAGCAAAAAAGAAGGTAAGAAGGAATCAGAAGAGGATGACCCCGAAAAGAAAATTCAAGTGGACCCAGAGGGGAAGGCTGACCCCAATATTGTCTCTAGTGGGGGCACTAAAGGACAGGAGGTTTAAAAAGCCAAAAACATGGTGGGGGCCACTCGAGATGAAGGGGCTAAGCTAAAACCTCGGTCGTCACTGTTTGGAGTCAAACCTAATGGTAAATCTGTGTTCCCTCCAATCTACAACATTTATGAATTGACAAAGGGTAAGTTTGCCATTTCTATTCCAAACTCTGTCATTTATCACAATATTTCTCTAATGGATAGAGTGTTGGTAGGAAAATTTATGGGCCCTAGACCAAATATTAAAATTGTTAGGGATTTTGTTAAAAGAAAATGGAGAACCAATGGACTGGTTATTGTTTCGACTCTTCCAAAGGGATAATTTCCTTTTGAGTTTACATGTAAGGAATATATTTTGGCTGTAAGGAGTGGTGGACCCTTGGTTATTGGCAAGTCATCCTTGGCTCTCAAGAAATGGACCTCGAATTTGGACCTTTCAGATTCCATATTGGAAAACGTTCTAGTGTGGGTTAGACTCCCTGGACTCCCAATAGAATATTGGAATGAGGATATCTTCAGTGGCTTGGCTAGTTCTTTTGGCGAGCTTCTATTAATAGACCCAATGACGACGGCTAGGAAAAGGCTAGTGTTTGCCAAAATTTGTGTGGGCGTATCTCAAAATGCTGACCTACCGTCATCAATCGAAGCTGGGTACATGGGTTCAAGCTAGTGAGTTTGAATTGATTCCTTTTTCCTACTTTAAATGCAAAAATAAAGGGGGGTAAGTGCACCAAGATGGTTCCCAAAAAGGGGGCTTAAGTGGCCACTTTTTTTCTGAAATCAGGAAATACTGACCTTGGACATGAAATTGAGGATAGTTACACTCAAAATTTTGAGATGGAACAAAAACAAGGATCGAAGTGCTCAAGTCTACTTTCTAAACTACTAATTTATTTTGAAAATGGTTGAGATTAAGGGGTTCAAAAGAGGGACATACACAAATTGGTGCTATTTTTGTCAGAAAAACATAACATAGCAACTCTTGAATGACCTGAGCATGGTGAACTTTTTTGTAGCATTTTTAAAATCACTATGGTCAAAAGTTAGCTAACAGTATCTAGTTGATGTACGATTATTCTGATAATTTTTTAATGAATATTTTATTTTTTACTAATTTTCTAAGTGGGCACTTCTTGAAAAGTAGAATTTTGGCCGTGCTCCCCCTAAATTTTTTTGAAGGTAATTGATTTTTTTTTAATTATTATTTTTTAAATTGTAGAATAGAGTCTAGTTTCTAAAAATGTAATTTATTTGAAATTTTGATGAACGGTTAATTTATAATGAAAAAAAAACCAAACATTGCTTTTGGGGAAAAAGAGACATACAAACAAAAAAAATTATGGATGAAAGGCTTAACATTGTTAAAAAGTGAAAAAAAAAACATTGTTAGATAGCTAAGAGAGAACCTAACATTACCCATGTGTTTTCTTTTGTCAATATTGAACCAGATGCAATCCTGATGGTGAGCACGAACCCAATTATGTGAAAAAATTGTAGAATTTGCAAAAACACGTCTTTGGTCATTGGGAATGCCCTCCAAGCCTTTGGGTTGGTATTCCAAGGAAAATACCAGTGCTAAGGCTCGGGGATTCCCAAAGCAAAATATAACGCACTCGTGTTATTTCCTAGTTTTGACATTTTGCTTATCTAGGATACATGCCAAGCAAGACATAACGCGCTCGCGTTATGTCTTCTTTAATGTTATGTCTTCATTAATGTTAATGTATGTATATATCCTTGTATGTATGTATGCCTATATGTATTAGTGCATGTATATTGTATGGAAGTAGGATTTTATGTACATATGTATTATGCTTGTATGTATTTA